>JASANE010020759.1:0-11583 GCA_030248225.1 Trileptium ribeirensis | reverse complement strand
TATGTTAGTCTTACTTTGGTTCAGTTGCGTATACTTCGTGAATGATTTTAGATGACTAGATGCAGGGAACTAAAATTTTAAATGATCTAAACCATTTTAACGATTTAGCCCATAAGGGAGAACTTCGAAAATTTCCGGAAAATAAGGGAGAAGGAGCGACGTTTTTCACGGTCTCTTGCGTACACAGGGATATCGTACACCAAGTCGCCCTTCTGTCCTGAAATTTATAACCTTTTACTGAAAATTATACAAATTTACTGAAACTTATCAAATTTTACTAAAAGTTATCAAAAATTTACCAAAATTTTTACGGAAATTCAGGAAATCTGGCAAATTTTGTCCAAAGGTTCCGCAAATTCTCTTAAATTTTCATGCATATTTTTAAACCTTTGGAAATATTACGTGAATTTCATAACGATCTCTAAACTTTTCAAGCTAAATCAAATAACGGGCTGTGCATCTACGGATCTAACGGTGAAAATTCACACCTACTCATCTTTCCATTAGATTTAAACTCTTACCCTAAGTAAGGAGTCTAATAAATCCAAAAAATTTTAAGAGATGTACCAGCCCAATTTTTATGAAAATGACAAAACGCGTAAAGTATAACAAATTTATAGGGCTGAAGGGGACGGACGGCCGGACACCGGTGGAGTGTGACCTAAGTATAAGATGATCATCGCATAATATTATTGTCATTGTTATGAAATAAACAATTGAATGTCGTTGTATTGTATCTGTAAGGTCGCACACCACCGCCCGAAGGTGCCCGGGGTGATTTTGGCACCGAAAACGGAAAACAAGTATCATGGTTAGGGGTGTCCGGTCGATCCTTGTGAAATGTATGAATGCCGTACTGTGTATATAAGACGTTTGTGCATTACATTTTATATGTTGTCGTAATTGTGCGAAGTACGGGTGTGCGTTCGGAGAGGCCGGGGACCAAAAGATTTTGCAGGGATTTTTGGCGGAATAAGGATCCCAGCGCACACGTTGAGCGGTGGTCAGTAGTGGTTTGATGTAAGTCATGCCTATAGTTCGTCGTTCATAATATGTATTTTGGGTAGGGTCCGAAATTACCAGGACGCCTTCATATCGGCCCTGGAGAACTAAATTTTCGGATACAGATTTTCTAAGGCATTATTTTGGGGTGTGACACTAAAAGTTCAATTTTTGGGCTTTCCACAAATCTTAGGGAACGGGGGTGACTGAACCCTCTTAAGGACCCTGTTGGGGTGTCAAATTGTGCCGGCGGGTCTAAAGATTCGGATCCCCTAAATACTTATGGATCCCCAAACAGGCGCTTAAGCCTCCAATTTTCAAAGCCTAAAAGGACATCCAAAATAATCAAAACTTCCCGATTTTTGGAGCCTGGGACACTTATTGGGTCCCACCCTAACTGTTCAGCTGAAAACCGGGGCGGCCCGCCCCCACGGGTCCACTCAGGATCCCCTTAACTCAAATGGGGCGTCAAAATTTTCCGTTTTGGGCCCCTAAATCGGCCTCTCGCGGGCCTCTCATAGGAGCTATATTAAATCTTAACTTTTCGTCAGTAGCGGGCCTGCCAGGGCATGATTCTGGTCCTGCCCCCGGCCGCCTACTGTTTTTCGTCTCTGAGATATCGGCAAAAATATGCCGATATCCCTATGAGCCAACGGCGCCCTGAGCGCCGTTATATATTCCTCCCAAAATTTTGGCCGCGCCCACCAGCGCGCGGTTTTGCCTCTTTGGTAGGCATCGGCCAAGTTGTGCTGCTGGCCATCATATTGTTGATTGCCCGCTATGGGCTAGATTCATATTATAAAGCAACGTTCACGTCTTGTTTATTTTATTTTATCTGTGCGGCTGCTTTTATTGTACCCGAGTCTTATGTTGTTGATTTATAGTTGTGAAATGTTTTCAAAATTTGAAATCTTTTGGCACTTTTGGGGCACGTCGTAGTCGAGGGACAGCGATCTTTATAAAAGGAGATGGCTCGGCTTGAAGACGGGACCAGTCGAGTCGTTATCTTCTAAAATTTGGTCGGGTTTTTGCGGCTGTCGCCAGTTTTGGTTTTTCTCTTGTGCTTTTGCTTCGGTTTTTTCAGCATTTCGTTCGCCCGGGTGGGCTCTCCAGCATGCAGACGTGTGGAAGAGTCCCGCCCGAGGCTTTCTTTCGTCGTTCGGTTTTGCTTGAGCTTAGGACAAGGGGCAGCCCTTGCGGGTGCGGTGGCGTCCGTTGGATGCCTCGCGCTCCCGTAGGTGCTGCGCCCGCGCGGCAGAGAGTGGGTGAGTTTCTGAGGAAAGTTTGGTCAATTTTAGGACAAAATTGAAAAAGGAATCCCCCATGCTCGACTGGTTCCCCACCCACTGGGTAATGCCGATTGAGGATGCCTAGTGGGTGCCTCGCTTGCCGGTATTAAAATGTGTTGTAAATTCAGTCTTGAATTCATTTGTCGGTGAGCACGGTTGTCATTCGATGCGTTTCAGGAAACTTCACGGGAATTGATGCACGTGACACTAGGAATAAATTTTGGTACATCGGAACCTATGGGGAGTTTCGTTGGCTCGGGTGGACTCTTCTGCTGCGGACGCGTGGAAGAGGCCCGCCCGGGGCACCTCCCGTAGCTTTAAAACTTTCTCGCTTAGGCATAGGAATAGGGGCGGCCCTTGCGGGTGCTGAGGTGTCCGTCGGATGCCTCGCGCTCCCGTAAGTGCTGCGCCCGTGCTCCAGCTATTTAGCAAGGACATCTCAGAACTTCAGGGTCGTCTACAGTGACAAAAACGCCAGGCGTCCAACGCGAGGAATAATCCACGGCTAAGGTTGTAACAGCAAATTTTGGGTTGAGGGTTTCGCGTTTCTAAAAGAGCACAAAATTGGAGCTCAAAAGGATCATTTCGTCATCCAACGGCAAGGGGGGCAAGTTTTGGTCACGTGAAACGTTGCTCAAGCATAGTTCTTGTTCATACATTATGCAATGTCTTTTCACGTGCACCCAAGTGGGTAATATCTTCGTTTTGTCGTATACTTTGTTGTATTTAACAAAAAAAGGAAAGCCAATAAGTAAAACAATCTTGCGTGTTACTTTGGTAGGCGGAGTAGATTGATTCAAGCAAGACACTCTGTTGCAATAAAAAGGTAGGGCCCTCTCCAAGGTATGTTTAACACTGCTCGTCCTAAGTGCCGGTTCTGTTGTTGCACGCCGCCTCCTCTATTGCTCGCACATACTCTACCGTTTTTCTGCCACACTGGCCCTGCTACCCACCTAAGTGTTTGCTTCACTGTTTCATAGTTAAATTTCCACTCCACCCAAACCCGGTGCAATTTCACCCCCACAGCCAACTTAAATTTTCTGAACGCTTTAGCCAACCTCGCTCGTGCTCGCATTCCCGCCCGCCCCGTCAGTAACTTGTTTCAGCACATAGGTCCCTTTGTGTATCCAGACAAATATTTCCCCCACATTCGGAATAACCCTCAAATACTCTAGACCAACCAGGCCCAGTTGGCTGAGCCCTGCCCGAAACTAGGATAAAACTTTTGCCTCTGTCGTTCAAAAGGCCTAAGGTTACAGGTCGCCCCTCTACCCATCTAACTCTTTCGGGAAACGGGTCCAACCGTCAATGAAACTTCCACTCTGGAACGTGGTTCGAACCCAATCATTGGGATCGAGGGAATGACGGGTCAGCCTTATTACCTGTGAGCAGGCTTAGTGGATGACCCTCCGTCAGGGGACCTCCATACCACTGGACGCGTGGGCCAATATAGGGGCCAGACCGAACACCCTGGTAAACCCGCCGGCGACCTACTAAACTAAGCGGTTCCTATCGGTCTGACCAGAGTCCACCGGGGAATCGTGTAAGCCGGGGTTGTCCGGGCACCACCGTGAAATTCTGGCTAGAGTGGTGCAGCTGGGATCCCTTAGGGCCAGAACTGGTCCTAGCTAGTACAATGTACATGATATTAAGGAGACTTACGCTCAAATACGCAAACTTCTTGTATGCACGTATGCGACTTTCCAGCATCGGTAATCTTGACGTTTTTGGTTTTACACGGGCATAAACATTTATGTTTATAAGTATGCTCTTTATGGTGTTTGCATTAGTTAACTTGATATGTATGATCGTGTATTCATGAACACTCTAAAAACTTGATACTTTTGTTTTGGTGAGCAGTTTAGCGGGCACATGGCCCGTATTTTTAAAATTTCACTATGGTAATTTTTCCTGCAATTAATTTTTATTTTTGCCCTTACCCGTGTACCCTCAACTTTCGGTTCCTTGTAAATCGAAGTATGGATAAAAATAAAAACTATAAAGGAGTAACGTTTTTTACTAGCGAGTAAAATATTTATCCCAAGTAGGTATATTTTGCAAGGCATATTTTTACCTGCGGGTAATTTTGCGCTATTTTCTGGTAATCACTTTACATAAGTGTAGTTTTGCCCTACCTGCAGGCAATTTTGACCTACCTTCAGGTAACTATTTATATACGCGTAATTCTATCCTACATGCAGGTAAATTTGCCAGTTAAGATACTGTGTGTGACTCCTTAGAAAATTGCTGGAATTGCTGAAAGCGTTCTTACTGAGATACGACTAAAATAATATCACGCGTTGTGTAACAGATCTTTTTGCAACTCTACTTTTACCTACTACCAATATATTGGGATAGACGAACTTACTGTTCGCAAGCACTTCGCAAGACGCTTCTCTATTGAATGCCATCATATCACAGCTATTACATACCTTGACAATTTCAAGTTTGCGATATGGCAAACTTAAAAGTGATTGAACAACTAAAAGAAAAAGTTAAGAAAAATATTACTAAAACAGTTGAAGAAACCAAACAGAAATGTCACCACTTTTATGTCTACATTTATTGTAGATCAAAACTCTCGCACCTCATCCTCAAATAAAGGATAACATTGGTTATATATAAATGATCTCGTTCGAAAATTCTTCCCACAACTGTCATGACACCAAAAACGGCACTGATTACATCTGGCTCATTCACTACCCGTGGCGTCAAATGATTCACTGCACACACCACAGGTATTTTCTCGGAAAATACGTTGAACGTCGAAACCTATAGTGGCGTTGTATCACCGGCTGTAAAAGTAGTTGATCTGTTACAGCTGTAACTCTGCGGGTAGGATTGATATGCACTGACAATAGAAATCATACGATTAATAATAAGTGGCTTACTGAAGTAAAAGAAGGAACACATAGTAATGTAACATGACTTGGAAATCAGGGAGACCCATTCATTAAATTACCGAGATTATATCAATGCAGCAATGAAACATCATACTAGTCTACATATTATCAAAAATTAAATGCAGCAGCAAAATATTAATCCTGACAAGGAGATAATAAAACGCCAAATTTGAATTCACTCTTCCAACACTACATTGTACTATACTGCTGGCGCCGTTTTGACTGACACTTGTTATAACGTTTAATGACGGGAGTAAAAATCATTGGCGGCATTCAATAAACATATGAGATAAAAATGACCAGTATGATACGAAGAAACCAAGCGAGCAGACAGAGCTTTGTAAAACATTAATAATGAGTACATGTCGCTTCAGAATATGAGTTTATGTCGGAGTAAATCAGTAATGACACACTCTCAATGCAGTTAAATAAGGACCATCTTCTGCTGCCTTAACGCCACGGAAGCACTGTTCCGTATCTCACGATGGTCATAAAAGACTACTGAAGTAACTACATTAAACCAGATTAGTATTAATTTAATACATTAATTTTTGGCGCGTTGTGGATAATGCTGTATATCAGTAGAACAAACGGTTTATCTAAGCCATAGGCTTTTTCATTCTGCTAAGAGCGTTACGGGTATCGTGCCGGTTCGTGTTCACTTTGATAGAATTAAGCCATAAAAAGGGGTTATTGCGACGTGACTTAGATCAGATCACTCACGTTCAATACCAGAAAGAATACTATTGAGAGGAGCTAGCACCTCTAGATTTGGTGTTGACTCACGCAAATGATTGTGTCGCAACCTGTTGGAGATAAAGGATTCGTTAGAACAGGAACCGCTGCAAAGGTCTCGTACAGGCGTCGCTGTAACACTGTCAACTGCACTTTCCCGTTCGTCACTAATTGGTGTCGCTAAAGCATTGGCAGCAGTTGAAGATCTCCGATAACCCCATTTAGGTCAACAGCAAATAACACGGTAAGTTTCTAAGCCCATGCTACTTTTATCTCCAGTTGCTGTTTAGTTTCACGAGTTATTTAACAAATTGCAGAAGATATGTCGGTCACAATGATCCCTGCATTTTCTGACCATAACTATTGGCACCAAGTTTTAAACGACCACTTGAAAGACGCAAAAATGTTTACATCGGGCGGTTGAAGATAATGTGACGTATGATACGGTATGCTGACCAGAACGATTCAAATCTTCCATGCTAATGCACGCACAGCTTCATTGATGTTGCTACTATGGTCATCCAGCACTAGTATGACACGCTGACCATCTCGTCGTTGTGGTGTATGTTGAGAAAAAAGTGGTATCCACTGATCACGAAATACATTTGTATCAGACCATCCAGATTTAGCAGCTACAACTGTAGCAACTTCAGGTGATTTTCGATCTAGAGCAGCACTAATCTTTAATCATGGGAAGGTTACAAAAGGCGGAATATAATTGACAGCTATGCCGCAGCAAACAATAACTGCATGTGTTGCACCTTTTTCGGCGGCTACAGGAACCGCCACGTGTTTGCGACATTTTTTAGCAAGGACTTTATCCACATTATCCTGTTTGTCAGCAACTACAGCATGCAGGCCAGGTTTTTAGTTGTCTTGAAATATGTTTCAGCTTATTTCCTAGAACAGTAACAGACCAGACATTTGGCGCAGTGGAATTAACAATTCAAATTCCGGAAACGGTTACTTCGCAAAGAAAACATATAAGCATTTGACTTATATATTAATGGTTGTAAGCGTAGCTCTAAATTAATTAATGTTTAAAAGTTAGAGCTGAGGGTAAAGCTCCCATATCCCAGCTGGGGTGCGGCACTAGCTTTCTAAGGGGGCCATTAACAAAAATACGACACCGTAACGAGTGTAGTCACTCCGTCGACGCCGCGAATAACAGACTCGAGGGACCTCTCACAAGCGATATTGCTCCGTATTACTAAAAGCGGCCCTGTTTAATGCAGGAAAGTAAAGTGTAAGGCAAAATGTTGCTAGATATTAAAAATTGAACCACTGTCGGTATTACCTCGAACTGTCGCGATACCCTTGCTCAGTGTTGGGATTTAACGGGTACTGCCAGGATTAACCTACGACAAATTTTGGCACATTTTCAAGCGATTGCATATATAAACATCAGACAGCGTTAGGAGGCTTTATTAACTGCCAGAAATATATGTATATATGTATATATGTACTGCAAAAAGGCAAACAATCGCGCTCAAGTTCTCTAATGCAATAGCTACGATGATGCAATGTAAACAATACCCAACACATAGCACTTGCATAAGTTATTTAATATTTTTTCAAAACAAACGATTGTTTGCCGCGGTTATTTTTCTTAGTGTAGGGATTACCCATGTCGAAAGAAACATCAGGATTACTCGAGTTTACTATATTACACCTCGTTCACAAATGTATATCCTGCATGACCACGTCTGACTGAATTTGCTAAAATCTAGTCTGGTGCTGTCTGCCTGTGTTTTCATGCCCTCAGTATGTTCATTCGAACATATTTCATCAGAATTAAAAGCGTCAACATCACCACAGATGACGCTTCAGTCAAAGATTCGAAAATGAAGCATTTTTAATATTTTGGACACACTGAACCGGTCCCAAAGTCGTAAATAAAACACGCCATTATGTTGAACACTGACCTGTCAATTGTTATGCCTCCTTAATGAAAATCAGTGATCACTCAAGCCCCAGCAACTAAAAGATTATATTTTCATCAAATATCTCTGTTGCATAAAATTAAACAATCAATAGAATGAAAGTTGCTTTTATGTTATTTTTTTAAGCACATAACTAACAACATACGTATATTTTTAACAAAATTGTGTTTATTCCAAGCTCATTACTGTATCATGAGACGGTACGGTGAAAAAGATGTGTCCTATTTGCAAGTATTAAAACAGTTCCCTGTAAGTGGCTCCTGAAGTTAGTCTGCGATTAAAAAGTAACCGCAATGCAATTGGTCATAGTGCCCAAATCCCGCAAAAAGATTAGATTTAAGTATTTTTGGATGAATGTATGCTTGAACAGAATCGGGGATTTTATTGAAGCCTTTAAATAGAGAAGATTGACATGAATATACCCAGTTGTGTTTATGGGAATTCCGGATATTGCCGGGTATTAAATGGTATTATCCATATAATTTCGTAGGTAATTACGTACGGTTTTACTCGAGCCGCGGTTGTTGGAATTTCGTCACCTGCCGACGATTTGTATTAAATTTTAGACTTTATTAAATACCATTTCTTTTGATATTTTTTCACACTAGCATCTCGCATGCGAGGGGGAAATGGAACGAGCGTTGTTCTTTTAGATGTTGTCATCTTGTCCAATTACTTTTCACAGGCTGTGATTGATGTATATACCAAAGCAAAACCGCAGGAACCCTGAACCCACTGAAAACCCTAAAAGCTCGTCCATCCTAAACTCGCTGAAAACAGCTGAAAACGCATAAATTATATATTTGTACTGGTCTCTAAATTACCAAACGATCGCATCTAGCCTACCGCAAAATTAATATATACAGTGTTCTTAGTGCCCTACACGCAATGGATAGCCAAACTACACGGAAAACAAACTATATTCAGGGTATCAGGATCGTACTGTGCCGCGTCCCTCATATTTTTTTCGCGTTTGCGCCCTTGGTCTCATAGACACTTTTTATACCCATTTTAAATAATCATGCAACATACGATGCCGCAATAACGCCTCATAGTGTAATTGTATAAAGCTTTTATCGCTAAGCCAGATAAACCAAGAATGATTTATATAGTTTCACTTATTATAGAGATATAGTCGATTTTATGCATGCCAGGTTTCATGTACCATTTTGGTACATGCTGACGGTGCGAGGTCCTAGGGTGTAGATGCAAAATTTTACTGAGGAGGGGTGTAGTTGGTACGAATCGTCAGTGATAAATAATTGCTTCGAGGGGTCGGACCATTACGGTAGCGCTCTGCCCCTCTTTGAAAATCAATGGGATTTGCGTAAAAGACAACTGTGATATGTAACGTGGATCGCCAACTTCCGCCCCATCGCCTTTGTCTGTGTGAATTATTATCTAGTGTTGCAACCACACAACACCATATTTCAAAGCTTATAAACTTCAATCCTCTTACTGACGGAATAAAATTTAGATTTTGCTTTAAATTGGTGTTTCAAACACGCAAAATTTTCGACAAATAGGTTTATTTTTTTGGACGCTTCATCTGAAATTGGAGATTTTTGAAAATATGACAGCTACCTTTTCCTTCGTCATCGAAATTTCCCTTATTTGTTAGTAATCATATACTATCCAAATTGTTCCAGACATCCTGATAGTTCAAGCAAAATTCGCCCATTGGTGCAAATTTGACTGCCTTATAAACGCTATGCTACTGCAGCGCTGCTAATAAATTACACAGTACACATTTGCGCTTCGGGGTTCGGCGCGAAGGCGTTTTAACCGAATTATCATTGAAATAATACCGAAAACGGAAGGAACAAATGTGAATTTCTTGTGGGAAACTGAAATAAAGACATGACTAAAAACATCACAATCGTCCTAATTACTACATTTCAAACATTAACCGAATGAGCCAAAATATGTACGGTGCAATGGAAATAGATGTTATGGACCTGTAAGAAAATAACACCGTTCATATAGCCAGATATCCGAGACGAAATAGGAAAAATAGAATCGATACATTTAGCTATGATTTTGCAATATATGTAGCGTCATTATGTAGCGATTGCATATACATTAGCGACTTAGTGTATGATCAGTGACTTAGTATATATAAGCCAATTTCAGTATTGCACGTTGAGTATTCCTGACATATACGTATAGAATAGAAAATCTGGACATGTTCGCAGTTGTTGAAAATATTGAGATCAAATATGATTGTAACTGTATCTGCAGATACGAGATAAGTGCAAGTTGAATCTAAATCAAGGCAACCCTTTTTAAATTTGTATTAGAAACAGTAAAACTTATAAGATTTTGGTGATAATTGCGCTTCAAGGTTACGGAGCGGTACCCATCAATCAATGTATAGTTAATACATTTGATGACGGAAGATCCAGTTCTTTATTATTAGTTTACTGTGCCCACATATTGGATTTTATCTGCATGTCAGATTATAAGCAAGTTCTGCATATGAATCAACTTCTGTGCTCAACATAACGTATACAGAACGTACAAACTATTATGCAGGTGGACAATGGAGTTAATGAATGTATTTAGTACATATGTCAAAGTAGTAGGAAAAATGACGGTTCTGGCGCAGATGATTGATGGCCTGTCAGGAGAAATATTGACCCTGGGTCACGTGACCTGTCAAAAATCATTAAGTACCCTAAATGCATATATACGTAATATATAATAGTACTCCCCCTACACCCACGCATTATATAATATATACATATTCATATATATATATATAATATATAAATATAATGGAGAGTCCGGCCTCAAAATTTGTCGAGAGGGGTTTCGGGCTCCGGACCCCGCTGGTGGACAAAGTACGATGCCGCGGGGACATACAAATGTACCTTGTATATTAAACGGCACAAGGACTAATGTACGAAGTATATACTTAGCTAATAACTGTCCGGTTGTTGGTACTACGTACTGGTTAACGAGTAGTTAACATGAATGACAAATTGAGAGAAGTTAGCTAGTTAATGTCGGTGTAGGTAGCTTCCATAACGAAAAATTTGTGAAAATAAAAATAAGTCACTGATCCAGCACTATCTGACGACAGGAGCATGGGTCCAAATATCCGACAGGAGCAAGATGCCGCGCATTTAGAGCATTTCCTTACTATGAATTCAAAATTATTAACCGAGCGTGGGGGGGGGGGGGCGCTAACCTGTGTTCTGGTTAGGGTGAAAATGGCAGGAGGTATTAGCACACATCAGTTAATTAAAGCGTGTGAAAATATATATAAACCTTGAAAATAAACGTTCTGAATTTGTGTAGAGTACTTCGAAGCCATGCAGTAGCAAAATAACAACTAAACATTAGTCAATTCCTACTTTGTAAGGACATGTGATGCCATATAAGCACTTGAAATGGGTTTATCTCAACATAAACTCTACAATAAAGCGAATCTCAAAGCAGTCTACATTTTGTGAAACGAATATAAGCTATAATTAAATTATCATAGATCAAAACCATCGTTAATGAAACCTACAAACACAACGTCAAGAAATTGTCAAATTTAAGATAAAAGTCTAAGCTTTATCGTCAATAGTTGTAAAAACGTTTAATTTGACTTATAATAAAAAGTTAACTAATATTACACAGAGTTTAGTGTTTAAGTCCAAAAACAATCATTAACTTAAAACATAAAATTTGTAGATTTAAATCTATATTCATTTTTGTATA
>JASANE010020757.1:0-27712 GCA_030248225.1 Trileptium ribeirensis | reverse complement strand
TGTTGTTCAGTTACTGCTATTGATTAGCTTACTGTGCATTCAGAATTTTGTACGCACGTTTCAACTAGTTGAAAGCGATACTACGAGTTTGAGTGAGTAAGAATTTTGCAACAATGGCATGACATACAAATGCACGTATTGAATATAAGCTGTTAGGAGCAATCTAATAATGTATACTATAGTATCATGGCTTACTGTGCATTCAGATTTTTGTACTCACGTTGCGGTAATTTGAAAGCGAGTCCGCGGGTTTGAGGTGAGTAAACTGTGGAGCCATGCATATAAATGCACATATTGAATATAAGCTGTTGTTGGCGATCTAATAATGTTTACTATAGTATCATGGCTTACTGTGCATTTAGATTTTTGTACGCACGTTGAAACGAGTTTGAAAGCGATGCCACGGGGCTTCATTGAGTAAACTGTGCAACCATGTATAAGAATGCGCGTCTAGATATATAAGCTGTTGTTGGCGATCTAATAATGTATACTATAGTATCATGGCTTACTGCTGGAGGCCGAATTTTGCACGCACGTTGCAACGAGTTGAAAGCGATGCCACGAGTTAGCATGACTGTGCAACCATGCATATAAATGCACGTATTGAATATAACCTGTTGTTAGCAATCTAACAATGTATACTATAGTATCATGGCTTACTGTGCATTCAGAATTTTGTATGCACGTTCAAGCAGTTGAAGCAATTTACCGCCGTTCGACTAATAGACTGCAACAATGCATATAAATGAACGTAGTGAATATAAGCTGTTGTTGGCGATCTAATAATGTATACTATAGTATCATCGCTTACTGTGCATTCAGAGAATTTTGTACGCACGTTGAGACGAGCTGAAAGCGATACAAGTTAATAAGTAAACTGCAACCATGCATATAAATGCACATGAATGCTGTTGTTGGTGATCTAATAATGTATACTATAGTATTACAAAATTTTGAGCATTCAGAATTTTGTACGCACGTTGAGACGAGTTGAAAGCGATACCACGAGTTTGAGTGAGTAAACTGTGCAACCATGCATATAAATGCACGTATTGAATATAAGCCGTTGTTGGCTATCTAATAATGTATACTATAATAGTATCATGGCTTACTGTGCATTCAGAATTTTGTACGCACGTTGAGACGAGTTGAAAGCGATACTACGAGTTTGAGTGAGTAAACTTTGCAACAATGCATGCATACAAATGCACGTATTGAATATAAGCTGTTGTTGGCGATCTAATAATGTATACTATAGTATCATGGCTTACTGTGCATTCAGATTTTTGTACTCACGTTGAGATGAGTTGAAAGCGAGTCCACGAGTTTGAGTGAGTAAACTGTGCAACCATGCATATAAATGCACGTATTGAATATAAGCTGTTGTTGGCGATCTAATAATGTTTACTATAGTATCATGGCTTACTGTGCATTCAGATTTTTGTACGCACGTTGAAACGAGTTGAAAGCGATGCCACGAGCTTGAGTGAGTAAACTGTGCAACCATGTATATAAATGCACGTATTGAATATAAGCTGTTGTTGGCGATCTAATAATGTATACTATAGTATCATGGCTTACTGTGCATTCAGAATTTTGCACGCACGTTGAGACGAGTTGAAAGCGATACCACGAGTTTGAGTTAGTAAACTGTGCAACCATGCATATAAATGCACGTATTGAATATAACCTGTTGTTGGCGATCTAACAATGTATACTATAGTATCATGGCTTACTGTGCATTCAGAATTTTGTATGCACGTTGAGACGAGTTGAAAGCGATACCACGAGTTTGAGTGAGTAAACTGTGCAACTATGCATATAAATGCACGTATTGAATATAAGCTGTTGTTGGCGATCTAATAATGTATAGTATAGTATCATGGCTTACTGTGCATTCAGAATTTTGTACGCACGTTGAGACGAGTTGAAAGCGATACTACGAGTTTGAGTGAGTAAACTGTGCAACCATGCATATAAATGCACGTACTGAATATAAGCTGTTGTTGGCTATCTAATAATGTATACTATAATATCCATCGCTTATTTTGCATTCAGAATTTTGTACCCACGTTGAGACGAGTTGAAAGCGATACTCGAGTTTGAGTTAAGTAAACTGTGCAACCATGCATATAAATGCACGTACTGAATATAAGCTGTTGTTGGTGATCTAATAATGTATACTATAGTATTACAAAATTTTGAGCATTCAGAATTTTGTACGCACGTTGAGACGAGTTGAAAGCGATACCACGAGTTTGAGTGAGTAAACTGTGCAACCATGCATATAAATGCACGTATTGAATATAAGCCGTTGTTGGCTATCAGCAATGTATATCATAATAGTATCATTTCTTACTGTGCATTCAGAATTTTGTACGCACGTTGAGACGAGTTGAAAGCGATACTACAAGTTTGAGTGAGTAAACTTTGCAACAATGCATGCATACAAATGCACGTATTGAATATAAGCTGTTGTTGGCGATCTAATAATGTATACTATAGTATCATGGCTTACTGTGCATTCAGAATTTTGTACGCATGTCGATACTAGTTGAAAGCGAGTCCACGAGATTTCTAGTGAGTAAACTGTTGCAACCATGCATATAATGTAGCGTGTTGAATATAAGCTGTTGTTGGCGATCTAATAATGTATACTATAATAGTATCATGGCTGGCTTGCTGTGCATTCAGAATTTTGTACGCACGTTGAGACGAGTTGAAAGCGATACCACGAGTTTGAGTGAGTTAGCTATGCAACCATGCATACAAATGCACGTATTGAATATAAGCTGTTGTTGGCGATTTAATAATGTATACTATAGTATCATGGCTTACTGTGCATTCAGATTTTTGTACTCACCTTGAGATGAGTTGAAAGCGAGTCCACGAGTTTGAGTGAGTAAACTGTGCAACCATGCATATAAATGCACGTATTGAATATAAGCTGTTGTTGGCGATCTAATAATGTATACTATAGTATCATGGCTTACTGTGCATTCAGAATTTTGTACGCACGTTGAGACGAGTTGAAAGCGATACCACTAGTTTGAGTGAGTAAATTGTGCAACCATGCATATAAATGCACGTATTAAATATGCACATTCAAACTATGCGTATAAGTTGTAATTATATGATGTATACCGCTTAAGCTAATATTTGTGCACACCCAGATATTAAAGACGCGAATTGTTTTTCATCTAGAGTTACAGCCAATCATTTGAAAATACAGAGGAATCAGCATGGTTTCATGTTCCCCTGCCTGCCGTATACTGGTAGCAATATATGGCAGCAGATTAAATATAAATTACACTTGTCGATATTATAATGGACCTATAGCAAATTAATAAAATTAAGCGAAAATTTTGGTAAAAAATAGGATTAACCCTATTGTGTCCTCAAGGATTCAACTGTCTTTGTACAGCAAAGACGGCATACGTCCAAAATCCGTAATTTGTTATTTAAGTTTGTAGAAACGGTATTGTTAGTCTGCCATTTTTCGAGGATCGTGCAAAATGTAACCAAATGCCGTGCCCTGGCACAGCCGCCTACGCTACAAGATTTCAGCTAAACCCTGATTGTTCAATGCGGCTTGCTAGCAGAAATATGGTTCGGTACAAGCCATATATGGTTAGCGCAAGCCATATATATATATTGCTATATATATAGCAATATATATCTTAGCACAAAGAGGGTCAACTGTACCTAGAAACATTCATTTTAGTTTTTCTATAATAAATAAATAATAAATAAAATAATAATGTAAATAATGTATTCAAACTAAGCTCAATAATTAGGGCAGAACCGGGTAAAGTCCAGAAGGTGTAAAGCCGTTCTTTAAAAGGCTCGCAGTAAGAAAATCATGAATAATTTACATAGAAGAAAACATTTAACCATTTTGAAATATAGATTTTTTTCTGAACAAGAAGATTGAGTGTAAAATTAATATATGACTTAAATACGATATACAATACAAAAGTTTGCGCTCTAGCTAAACATGCAAATATTTTATCTGTGTGTATGTCATACAGTTCTTTTTTCTTTCATTGTCTTTATAATGCATCGTGAAGTATGATCCATTTTTACCGACAAAATGCCAAAAAATAGGTATATTCTATTTTAAATAAACTTCAAATAGGAGGGCCTAAGTTCTGCAACTTAATCCTTCTAACATTTTAAAATATATCCAGGAGTTGAAATGCTCTGATTTGTCTTCCGTGGAGCAACTGCATAGCTAAATGGGTAGTTTTTTGAAGATGGACCATTATAACACCTGTTGGCGCGCTTCAAGAATGGCTTATTTTCAAATTGTTTGCTTTCGTTTCAGTTCGTGCTGCTGGGGCTTAGCTTCACCGAAAAATCCTTTTGTAGCCTGGGAAACACACAATATCCCCGGTTGTCGGTTGAGCATTTAGCACTGGTGCCCTTCTTTTAAACTCCAAACAAGATGGGGTAGTGCTCTCACGAGGCTAACGGGGACGTTTTGAGTGGTGAACCCTACACACCGCGGGACGAAGCGCCTAACTTTGCTTCTAGAGTTCAGTACGCATCTGTGTTTATCACAGCCGGTTTGACACCTGACCTTTTTTCTTCTTCTTTCTATCACCATATATATATACAACATTCGTTGAAATAGCGTCTACCACTGACGCTCCAAATCCGGATTCATAAAATCTTCTATTAACCGGCCCCCGTTTCCGTTCCGATTATATCTGTCACGTCCATTTCACAGTTTATTTTCTTCTTTCACTTCCGTCCCGATTTTAAATTCTTCTTAGGACTTGTGGGGTCCGCCCAAACATAATTGCCTGAATCATGAAATGATTAGTATATAACAACAACAATTTAAGGTAAATACGTATACAAAACAAAAAATATATGAGTCATAGTTTTTGGCGATGGTTTCTTCTTTACCGATTTCTTTCGGTTTGGTACCTTCTTCTTCTGAAGTTTCGTCTGTGGTTTCGAATGGTTGTTCTTCTGATGTTTAGCCTACAGTTACGAATATATAATGGTTCTTATTCACTAATTGCTATTATGTTTTTAGTCAGAGTCTTTTCCTTCTTTGTTGTTCGTTCCTTTTCGCGCTTGATGTTCCTTTGAGTCCATTCTTTGGTTGACCCTTCTTTTGGCCTTTTGCGTCTTTTCTTTCTTGAATATTTGTCTTTCCCATTTTCTTCTAGTGAGTAGTTCTTTGTCTTTTCCTGTTTTGTCTTGACTTTTGATGTCGGGCCATTAACTATCCTCTCTTTGAGGTGGTTGTACTTGTAACGACGTTTCGGAACCGGATTCTTCTTAGTACACTGCAGGTATTCGATGCTTTTTAATAGCCCGTTCGATACTTTTGCAAGACTCAATTTGCTTCGTGTTGTCTTGCAGAACTGACTCCATTTCGTTTACTCGCCAGTTATGATGTAGCAATTTCCCATTCATAGTTATTCTAGTTGCTGTTAGTCAATTATTAATTGACCAGCTGCTAGGAAATCGTGTCCATATATCGCAGTTTCTGGGAAATTTCGGATCACGATGAATCGTATTTTTCGCACATGTTTTTCTATGTGAACCCGCACGAAGAAGTAGCCTATCGCTCTTTCCCGAAAACTCCATTGAACGCTACCGGCATAATGACGTTTCTTTGAGCTGTAAGTGACTGAAGTGTTTTTCGTATTGTTCTTCGCTAATGATTGCTATTTGTGACCCAGTATCAACTAGGCCTCGAGGATTCTTAGTTTTTTCCAGGTACGCATTGATGTAGTATCTTGATAGCACCGTCGGATCGCTACGAATTGTTTTTTCTTAAGCCAATATATCTTCGGTATTTTTTGTTTTTTTAGTGTTCTTTTGTCGTTCCATTCCATTCAATTTTGGTGGTCGATTGTTCGTTCTTTCATTTATTTGGTCTACTTGCTACTATTCTATATCGGCGTTGACTTTGTTGCTGGTTTCCCATTCGGTTTTCTTTTGTACTTTGCCCTGTGTTTCTTGTTATTAAGTAGTTTAGGCGCACGGTTGTTTTAGAGAAGTAGCGGTGGTTTTGTCGTCGCGGAAATCTAGAGTATTACGGAACTCGATACCGAATTATAGCAATATTTTGCGAAACTTATAATATTTTTCTATACTAAACTGAACGATTATGTGTTTACTACAAACAGGTTATCTAGGTTCATGTCATAAAAGCAAATCGAGGGGACCACAAAAAGCAAATCGACGGGACCACATGTGTTTCAAAAATACGATACATTGATAAAACGGGCTGACTTCCACAGCTGGGTACTAATCAGCATCTTCGGTGCCGAGCTAGCGTGTCGATAGCCAACGGAATCTTTTGTACAAGGTGTTAGCACATGGCACAACTCCCCACGTGGTAACCACCATGGTTGCTTAGTCGGTGCAGCAAAATAAATTCAAATTAGTTCGCACAATATCAGTGAGGGGCCGCGCGCATTGTATTAATCGATCAGGATATTTCAACTACGGGCAGCGGTATTAATAATATCAACTGGGGTTCAATTGTCGCGATTTTCGGCTACTACGCGGGCGTATTATATGGTTTAATTTTATATTTCACGCTTAATACGTTGGTATATTTTTGAAATGGAGCGAGCGAATTTGAACTGTCTGAACCAGTAGCTTCATTGGGTGGATCTTCACAATTTATTTTATTTGATCCCAATTTCAGTTTATTTGTGCCATTTTGTTAGACGCTAAACCCGGCGACCACATCTTGCGAGGCTAAAGGGGTCAAGGGTCCCTTGTTTGAAATCTGGCCGTCTAGGTACCTATATTTTGACTTCGCAGCGAAAAAACGGATACCACCATTCTCTCATCAATCTTCATCAACAGCTAAAAGTTTGCTGTTACATATTTTTGTCAAAGCTGTCGTTTACGACCTATGAAGAAAAGTTTATAAAAACTTTAAATGTGAGAATGTCACAATACTTACAAAGGAAGTTTTTTTTGCTTTTTGGGGGATGAACTATAGTATTATAGGTTTATTTAACCCGTTATATGTACAAGTTGGTTTCATTATTATAACGCAATATTGGTTGTATTATTAATCCTGCGGGACAATGCCTGAGCAAAATTTGGTAAATTTTGGTACCAAAAAATTTCGCCATTTCTAATATACATAGATGTATGTTAGGTCAGTCTAATATGTCTATAGATTTTCGGGGTTGCTAATTACTGTAAGCGGGCTTATGGACCTGGTTTTGGAACGACCACATTGTGAATAAGCGCAGAGTAGCCACAGTGGCGCAGTTTGCCGTCGCTTTATGAGTGACTAGTCAGCAATGCCTTGTTTTAACAATCTAAGTCGATTGAAGCGTTCTAAGCTCAGTACTATTTTTCTCAAATAGTTTCATTATGATTTTCAGAATATTCGAACAGTGTTGCTTTCAAATTATAGACAGTTTCTACCTTAAATTTGTTATGAAGCGAGACGGATGCGTTGCTAGGTTGCGATTATTGACTAATTTGATGTCCTAGCCTCAGCTTCTTGGTCACCTGTCAGAGGCCCAGAAATACAATAATAACAATACATAAAGGCTAGCATTACTATGGCCGTTTTTAGTTAGTAGTAAACCCTGTGATCGCTTTTTATTCCTCCGATGACTGAAAGGATGACCACTTTTAAGGGGAATTAGGCTCCGCGTGTTTTCTATGGCCCAATAACTCATTATCTATCTATCTAGGCCATTAGGCCCTTGCAGTATTCGATTATCATTCAGATAATATTCCCGCTTATATATATAGTATTTAACAACCACAAAACTTATGGCCTCCTTCTAACCCTCTACGCAGTGCTAGATAAAAAATGTCAAAACTTTTTATGCTTTGTCGTGTCGAAATATTTATATTTCAGCCTTATGCAGCGTCCCAGATAGTAAACCTAGTGTAAGTTTATAATAAAATTAAAGAATTTAACGCTATAAACAACCCCACTAGATGCTTCGCTGGGATCGGTTTGATTGCGCAATTATTTAGAAGCATTTGGCTAACTGTAGAACACAGCGTTCTGGACATGGCAAGATATACGCTATCGGTGTAATATTTATCAATGTTTAGTTTAAGCATACAAATCTTGAATATTGCCACTGTGCTAATAATGCAATATCATTGATACGGTGTGTCTTTCATTCATCAATATTGAATAATATTGTATAAACACAGAAATATCATTTATTTGTTAGCTTCTCCGAATTTTACTGTTTGTCCACGTTTTTCCACGTTTTTAAATTCTCCATTTAGCAAACGTGGGCCTTTCGGCTTGCAAAAAAATGCACTCCGTGTGCTTTAATTTTCGTTGGTAATTTTTAGTTTCCGCCGGTAAACCGTAATAACTAGATAGTTCATTATTTGTTTTGTTCGGTACTTACCTCAAACAAGTCAGTGTTTATGACTTGCGCAGCGATAGCAAAACTGTAGGTAAGACTATCCAAACTTTGATCTGCGATTTCATGTTCAGAGCAATTCCAAATTTATACTTCCGCCAGTAAACCATAGTAACTAGAAAAGTGCTTAGTTGTTTTGTTCAGCAGTTACTTCAATCAAGTCAACTTGTTACTTGCGTAGCGATACCAAAACTGTGTAGGTAAAACTTTCCAAACTTTGATCTCCGATGGCATATTGAGAACAATTACAAAAGTTCACAAAATATGGTACGTGTTGCATGGCAGGGCAGGCGATGCTTTCATTTCGACAAGTAATATTGCTTACCTAAAGGATAAATTGCTCTACAAAATGAGATCATTAACACTCGTAGAGTTTGAGCGCTTGCGGAGATATTGCCGTTTTAGTGTATTTTGGGTTTCGTGAGCCCATCTAAAAGCACTTTTGATCCAACCCCTATATTTTTAACTCACTACACTCAAAATTCTATTACATACAAAATTTATAAAAAATAAATTTAGATTTACTTAGATTTTGCTTCGTTTCGCCACCTGACCAACTCGATAAATGATTTATTTAACGGTGCTATGGATACATTGAGAACCGACTTCAAGCCACCGTCGTTACAGCAACAACAGCAACAGCAGAATTTGTCTCGTGGTTCCTACAACGGCTCACCAGGTAAATTAGTTATTAGGTTATTAGGTCAAATAATTAGTGGGTTGGTACCATTGAATTTTCTGCGCTCACTTTTTATCCATGACTTGCTATACATAACCTGGGAACAAAAATTCGATAGGCGATACCTTGTAATTGCTGTAATTAATGACCTGAAATATCATATGCACAATTTAAACAAAATAATCTGGCCTGTCCACAGTGGGGGGACCCCCCACTTTCCAAATCCCCCATGTTCGTGAGATTTTTCCCCATGTCCGTCCCCCCCACTCGGCCGAAACCCCCCATGAACTTTAATGCGGCAGTGTTGATACTGTGAACTCTAGGCAGGTATAGTTAAAGTCGCTGCTGACCCAATTTAGGTGACTTTTGCAAAAGATATTTTCTTAATACTTCGCGGGTAGATTTAAATAATAAGGTAATAAGATAAAACTTATACATGCACATAGGTTGTAATTAGGTTCCTCCTGAACCCTCATGAAGCGCCACCCGCCTTCGGCATGTGCATCTACTCTAAAGTACTCCCCTTTTCCGCCTGGGAAGATAAAAACCAACCCCTTCTAATTCCCCCTTCACAGAGGCCTCCGCTATCCCTGGGACCTCGGACTCACTCCAAGCATGTATGCTTATAATATGCATAGTATAAAGAGACGATCAAGTTTTTTTATATATTTAATTAAATGATTATGGGAAATCTTACCCCAAAATAAATGATGTATTCATAATCGTGTTCTTAAAACCCAGAGCCAGTTTTAAACAAAAGTATCCGAACATGCATCAGACTACGTTATATCACAGGTGTCGATGGTCCGTCGGTTTAGGGGAAGAATAGATGCTCGGCAGGAGCTGGGATGCAAGGGGTGCCAGGGAAGAGGGGTATCTAAATTTTTGGAACTGGAAATTTTTCCAAATTTTGGTACACTTTTCCCAATTTCTGCTATAATTTCCGATAATTTTTTCCTAATTTTCCGTTTTTTGCCAATTTTACCCTAATTTTTGTCAATTTTCATTCAGGTTTTGGCTATTTTTGCTATAATTTTCAGCGCTCGCCTACGCCATGCATTCATTGCAGTAGCCCTGTTTGACACTCTATTGTGTCGATGAGCATTTTGATACTTTCAAAAATATGTAATAACACCATGAATGGACATGGGTTACATAGATGGCAACCACAACCCACGGTGACCCATGAGGTTTTGGACCCACAATATTTTACAGACCTACCGATGATCCACCACTGACCCACTTAGCTATCAATTCTGGCAATCTATTGAACGTTCGAAATAATTCATAATTTATGCCAATTAACAACAAACATTCTATATATACACATGTATATTGATTTTCAATTAATCTTACATATTCCATATTCGATAGTTTGTCCAACGGCAAAAGGTTCTAATTACTCTGACAACTGCCCCTTGAAATCTATATTTGATAAAAATTTGTGCTATGAAATAGAACTGCACAGTTACCATAATTCGGATACGCTATCAATTTTCTATATTTCAAAATTCCATAGTAATTACAAGATAAGACAATATAAGCGGTTACCAATCGAAAACATAAAACTGCGTGTTGGAATTTTTTGCACTAGACACTGAATATAAAACATTTTAATACCAACATTTCGTTTTATTAAATTAAGGCGGAACAAAATAATGCATTTGAGTAAAGCGCAAAATGTTTCGAACTGCAGTTTATGGCCAGTGTTTATTTAGCCTACATTTCATATGAGATTTTCACAAATTATTTTGCCCGGAACTTAACTATTCCATGCATAAACAGCTGGCTTCTGTAAATTCGGAATAGGGCGCTTGACATTTTTCGGTACCTCTTACGAAAACGGGTGCCCACAGATTCATGCGCGTGCAAAAAATTTGGCTTCCGCTGCTTTTCTGGCTCTGGTAATTGTTTTATAATCCCCCAGGTAAAACACACCAACCTGATACAAAAAAGTTAGCAATATTTTTCTAAAATCTTATTCAAAAGAAAGCATTGGACGATCAGTTGCAAAATTTATATATACAAAGTTGCTTTTGCCCTCAATAAGTAGACTTTGCACCGCTTGTGAGACGAATTAATAACTATATTAGTTCGTTTCGTTAAAAACGTCTTGAAAATTTTTATAAAATACGATGCCCATATTATGTTTAGCAGAATCCGGCACATTCTGGTTCCGAACAAAAGGACTCAGGCTCATGGTCCTTTGACAAATTTTGAGCGAATGGAGAAATTACAACAGTGACGACTCAATATGTTAACTATTGGATCAAATATAGTTGTTAAATTCGAAATAGTGCAGTAGACACAACTTTGCCAAAATTATTATTGTATCCCTGGTGGCTAGATATATTTGTGTTTTATTTTATTTTTTTGTAGTGACATATGTTTAGTGAAGTGTAGGTCGAAATAGTTGGTAAAATTCTACAGCTTAAAACTCTGAGGTAAAACTAGCTTTTCACAATTTTCGCCATATCAAAAATATGTCTGTTGCACGAAAATAATGTGACCCACTATAGCATTAACGTACAGTGTAAAAAGTTAATCGATGTAACGTGGCAAAATGCACAAACATGAACTTTTGGGAGCAAAACACTGCGAAACGGTGCTGAATTTTTAGTTTAATAGAAAAGTTAGTATTTGTTTTAAATCCAGAATCAGCTACAATTAATGGGTTATTGTAGTACCGGTCGCAACGTATATTTGATTCTTAAGTGACACTTACCCTTGCCTACAACAAAACACAGCGTGCCGGTAATGTGTATCTTTGACTCCAGGAATTACAAACATAAAATTTACATTTTGCCGAATACATGTCTGTGCCTCTATGATCATGGTAATACCCCAAAATGCCTATAGGTGGAGATGGGGTTATCCCCTCTAAGCTAGGCCCCCTCGAGGTGATGCTAATCCCACCTTAGGACGTAGACCCATCATCCTGAGGGCTCAGCACACAATCTCTCTACCCAGCGACCCACCTTCCATTCCTGCATAAGAAGTAATTTTAATTATTCATACATAATTTTACCATGACAGGGCATGTCGGTGTAACAGTGAGCTCAGAAGCCCCATTTTTAGTCAGCACTTATGAGCCACCTACTTTAAGTATCCATATAGAAACCCAGATCCCCCTTTAGCCAAATTAATCTTAGGTAGTGTTGTCTTTTTGATGTATATCTGCCTCCTTGAATTTAACTATATCCTTTGAGCTAAAATTTATGCTAATATGCAATGCAGACATTTTGTGAATAAAATATCAAGCAATTATGCAGTGCTTGCTAATAAATGAAATTATTTAATAAAGTAGAATCAGTGTTTAGCTGTGCTGTTCGCATTTCACAAACAGCTGCCTGAGATTCGTAGATTAGCTTAGTCAACTCCCGTAATAACTCAATTTTATGTTTCAAATAGAAATGGCGTGAGATTTGAAAATGGAGATACACTAAATGTTAATAGAGAGTGTTACCTCCTATGGTGTCAGAACCCTCATCTCTCCACTATCGCCCGCCCCCCCCCCTCCAGCGGAGCTACAACCATAGGCACAGTATAAGTTATATATTATATAATTAATTATATATAATACATAGTTTGTTTATATAATTTTAATTTGTAATGAGTATGTTAGTATAAAAACTTCTAATCGTTTTATGCTGAATATTTAGCAACATTATGCTATTTTTCTAGGATAACTACACTAAATATATTGCTGTTCTTAAGCTTTGCTAAATATTAAGTATGGACTTATGCTAATTTTTAGCATAACTTGTGTAATGCTACATGAGGACCTGATATGTTAAATAATACTAAATGAGGAACTGATATGCTAAATAATGCTAAATGAGGACCTGATATGCTCAATAATGTTAAATGAGGACCTGCTATGCTAAATTATGTTAAATGAGGACCTGATATGCTAAATAATGCTAAATAAGGACATAATATGCCAAATAATGCTAAATGAGGACCTGATATGCTAAATAATGTTAAATGAGGACCTGATATGCTAAATAATGCTAAATGAGGACCTGATATGCTCAATAATGTTAAATGAGGACCTGATATGCTAAATTATGTTAAATGAGGACCTGATATGCCAAATAATGCTAAATGAGGACCTGATATGCTAAATAATGCTAAATGAAGACCTGATATGCTAAATAATGCTAAATGAGGACCTGATATGCTCAATAATGTTAAATGAGGACCTGATATGCTAAATTATGTTAAATGAGGACCTGATATGCTAAATAATGCTAAATAAGGACATAATATGCCAAATAATGCTAAACGAGGACCTGATATGCTAAATAATGCTAAATGAAGACCTGATATTTTAAATTATGTTAAATGGGGACCTGATATGCTCAATAATGTTAAATGAGGACCTGATATGCTAAATTATGTTAAATGAGGACCTGATATGCTAAATAATGCTAAATAAGGACATAATATGCCAAATAATGCTAAACGAGGACCTGATATGCTAAATAATGCTAAATGAGGACCTGATATGCTAAATAATGCTAAATGAGGACCTGATATGCTAAATAATGTTAAATGAGGAACTGATATGCTAAATTATGTTAAATGAGGACCTGATATGCTAAATAATGCTAAATAAGGACACGATATGTGTAACATAGATTAAGCTTAAAATTTAATATTATGCTTAAAGACTAAAATTTAAACACAATATTGCTAAATAACAATAAGTAGCTTTTTAGCTTTGTTTTCGCTACATAAGTTCTGTAGAATAATCATGCTTGAATGTTAGTTATCGTTAACAAGCTATGTATTCCGTATCGTATTTTGCTAAAAATTTGCAATGTGCATAATTATGCTATAAATTAAGCATAATTAGGTTTGATATTTATTCAGCGTAATGCAATGCTAAACATAGTAAGCATAATTAGTTTCTGTGAGGTAATGCATTTGTTAATACATTGTAATATATAGAAATGTAAACTTAATATGATAGCTCAGGTCGGCCGAACGTGTGGAAAGATGTGGATTCGCAAACAATTGTGTTCTAGGTTCTTATGTTATTTTACAAAAATTATAGTGTACTTTTACACTGATGGATTAGAGGGAATTAATGTAAAATATATTTGTATATGCCTAAATAAATATAAAAGAAATATTATGCTTCAGGGCAAAAGAACTTATGGAAAAGTCGACACCTCTTGAGGCTAAGGGTGATCCTGGTCCTCCGAAGATTATTGCTATTCCGGACAATGTGACTGTTGCCGACGGTAGTGTCCTATTTTACTTTTTCATAAGTTTGTCAACTAAATTCACAGCGACTTGAAATTTTATACTTGTTAACTGTTTCGATTTTATATCTGTTTCAAACGCGGTAGACTCGTAGAGAAACAAAATTTGTAATAAACCACATTTTCGATTATCACATATTCTACGCGAAAAATCATTATTCGAATTTCAGAAATTTGTGCTAATTTTTGACCTCGAACGTAAAACTGGGCTAAAACATAAAACCACAAAACACAATACACAACACAAAACTGCACATGATTAAAAACCTTATTTGTTTTCTTCGGCAGTAGTAAAGTGTTTAGGTTCTGCCCCTGCTGCTGTGAACTCATTTATATATTAGGTAATCCTCCCTTTTGAGAAACGTCTTTATTTTATTTCGTCAACCGACAATGATCGAAATGTCAAGCGACTGTCCCATTGCGTACAAACGAAAACTTGTTACCGTCATTTTAACAATATATGATGACATGGCAGTTACATCAGCTTATAGATGGTGTCGTGCGGGTTGCACATATGCATAAATAGAGCCATGCCAATTTTCTCAACGTGTGAATGGTGTAGTGCAGGTTGTATTAATTTGTAGATGGGGTCATGCCAGGTGCACCAAGTTGTAGATCATTACGTACCGCTATCTGTATTGCGTGCAGCAATTAACTGGCATTCCAACATTAGTAATTTGGTGGAATTGGCAAACCGTCTTCGAAAGAATGTAGTTTAAAAACAAAAAATAAGAAAAAAAAACAAAAACAGAGTACAGCTGGATGTCTAGCTACTTAATAAACAACATACTTTAATCGCCACATGGTATATCTCACAAAAGCAAGACGTAAATTCATTTGGGCCGTCGCTGTCACACCTTCAGCTTAGAAATAATAGTATTAAAAGTCACAACTGCATGACTATATCTTCGCTCGACAGAATTGTGAATTATGCATTTTTTCAATAAAGCTGTAAGATTGGTACAAAAATTAAACATTTTCACGAGTTCAGTGCACTAAAAACCAACCGTAGTTGGGAATAATTTAAGCATACCATTTGTGCTTATGACATTTATCTGTCCACATTTCGGTTTGACCGGAACACTTATACAAATTTTTATAACTCTAGGTGAGAATGCAGTTCTCGCTGGTCAAGTTAGTGGCAATCCGGCACCGCAGTTTAGTTGGCTTCGTGGAATGCGCGAAGTTCTTCCTGGCGGCCGATTTAAACACTCTACGAGCAAAGCAAAGGCCATGATTGCTCTTGGAATTAGCAAAGCTAGACAACAGGTTCAGTTGTTATTCCATGTTGTATTTTTACAACTGCACAGTTGTATAAATTTTAATTGAAAATTAATGCAATTGTATATTTTATCAGTCGGTGCAAAATTTTCGTAGCTGCAAGTTCACATTCGCGGTTTTGCATCATCCAAGAAGGCAGTAACAAATTGCTATTGGCCGCCAAGGCCTGAAATTGTCCGTCGGCAAGAGATTTTGATGGTGTACTCGACGGGTTGTTCCAGCATCGAGTTCACCAAATGAATAGTATGATTAAGAGCAAGCTCATATTTATAAAACGAACAAATGAACGATGGTAATATGTGGGCGCAAAAATCGGCTATGGTTAACAATAATACATGAACGAGACCACGGTCGAATGAGACTGATGCGCTAAGAACAGTTCTTTGCTGACTTGAATAATGTTCGACCGTAACTAATTTGCATATACAAACAAGTTTGTGACTACCACAAGCGTATAAATTAGAGTATATTTAATAATTTTACTTGATATTTTCAAATGTAGTATGTTTTAACACAAAGCCTTATGCAGTTCACGATATCTAGTTATATTCCGGTAACTACATTAGCAGTAACTACATTCCGATACACGATTTGTCTAAAACACGTTGAGAAATCGTGTGACGAAATGGTAATCATATTTGGTCGAATCCGAATCATTTATTCGCTCTGGACTGCACAAAATGCAGTTTGCTACTATCTGAATTATTTTGTTTACTTGTATGTCTTTTCGATAATTGCTTATATAATCATAAACTGATCTTGGCTATGTTGAAAATCAACCGTACGACAGCCTACACAGTGCGAAATTGTATGTTCCTAGTTTTAGCTTCTGCCAATACCCGTAATAAGTAGTCAAATTAAAGTATTAATTCTGAGACTGCAAACCCGCTACCGTATAAGTTGAGACAACTAATGTATTATACATAGTAGATATCTTCTATTATTAACATAATTAATCTCCCGAAAATTAAAAATGCTTCAATTGTTAAGATTTTTTCAACGTTTTCAAAGAATAATTTTCCAAACATTTTAAGAGACTTGTGTAAGTATACACTACTAGTACAACACTATATGGAGCATTTGTTAATAGGCGCGGGCAGAATTTCAGAGCAGCGGCGCGCCAAGGACAGGAGCCCAGTGAGCCAAAGTGTTGTTCTTTCGAAATATTCAGACGCGGATTTTAAATTTTATTAATTTACACACTTTTCGTCACACTAGAGCGTAGGAGTTTTTAGCAAGTGCACAATTGGAGTCAAATTGTCAAAGCGATGGCTCTCTTGGGTGCACCTCTGTTTCAAAATGTTGCCCGAATTCGGTACGTATGTTCGTAACCTCAGGTTAGCGTTTTAAACTGTAATAATCATTCCATGAGTTATTTTTCGTTATTTTTCAATTATAGGATGACGGTGAATATACACTGAAGATTTGGAACGAACATGGTGAGGATGAAGGTATGATTCGACTCTTTGTTCAAGATCCTGGTGGCATGGATTTCCGCGCAATGTTAAAGAAGCGGTAAGTTGTGTGAAATTTTACATTTAACATATATATCTATAATTTTTGCATTTAAAGGATGGCAAAAAATTAAATGATAAAGCTGTTGTTTCAACCTAAAGATTGTTAAGTTGTTTGCTGATGAGTCATTAATTGCACAATAGGAAAGACATTGCAGATTTATTGCAGAATTGCAACATCCCCAATCAATCGTTTTCTTACAAATGGTGAGCCAGCTAAATTTATATATATATTTATGATTCCTATTATCTACCCTAGGTACATTTTTGAAAATATAATTTTCTGAAAATTCAAAAAATTGTAAAAATATTACCAATGACAACGTCAATGTCGTGAGAACGCCACACATAAATATTCCAATAACAATTATAGATATGATCGCACAGCGAAAGTTATATATTGTATAAAGTTTCGCTGTGCGATCATTTATGAATAAACTCTATTAAAGGAAAAAGACAAACAAATATAATACCAAACCTATATATGTCGAAATTTGAAATTTGTACTTCTGCAATGCAAAGTAGCTTTCCACAATTCCCAAAGTATCGTTTAATACACTAAATTCAGTTTTCTGTGGAATCCATAGCTTTACAGAAAAAATAAAAGTTTGTTACCGTTGGGTTATGGTAATAGCAGACATTAATTCCGAAACAATGCAAGTTTCAACCCTAGAATTCCTGAAGTCAAAGACGAACATTTTTTCTTACTATGTTATGTTCTAGACAAGCGCAGGCGTCACGTACGGGTGATAAATAGCTTGTGACAGGTACTATATTAAACGAGATACAGTATACAATGTTCAAACCAACAATAAGAATTTCGATCTTTTAGTAAAAATTAATAAAATAGATCACATATCTAGTGTTTACAATATTTACATTAATGCTATGTAATTAGTGACATTGTGTTGCAACACCATAATAGTTTAGCAACCGCATTAATGTCTGTAGCTAGTTTGAAAGTATATCAATTTAGCCCAAATTCGCACAGTGGACATGACCTTAGATAGTTTGCCAGTGGAAGTAATACCGCTGAAATAGACGCACGTATAAAATTTTAGGGCCAAATGTAAACTAATTTTGTAGGGTACTTTACGTTAAAGCACCCAGGCCGATCTAATCGCAGTAAATGTTCGAACCACATTAAAGAGCTGAGTTGAATGGCGTCAAAATCAGCTCAATCTATTTGAGGGTTAAGTAGTTATTCCTATATCAGTGTACCTAAGGCTTAGTGATACATGGTGGCAAGGAGGGTAGGGGAGTAACCCCCCTGAGGTCCGGACCCCCCTCCCCCCGAGGCCGAAAAGCCAGGGGGTTACCCCCCCCCTGTGTTGGGGTGCGCAGAACCCCCCTCGAGGCCGAAATGCCGGGGGGAGGGGGTAACCCGCCCCCCGGGGTTGGGGTGCGCAGCACCCCCCACCGCAGGGGGGCTTGGCAGCTCCTCGACGAGTGTCGAAGTAGGACCTTATTGCAAAACCTTGCGCAAATTGCGCCTGGCTGTTGATAAAGTTGCATGTGCGGCCGTAAATTTATGGAAAGCTTTTTTGTTCACGGCGTCATTCCCTGAAGTAAAAGTTATATTCGAATTATACTTATTTATATACTAACACTAACTAGATATTTAGACATTGAATGTCTGCTATGGTCCACGGTGGATTAACCACGAACTCAGCAATTTGTTGTAAACAGAAACTGCCAGCCGCCAGTAAACAGAAACTTTATATTTTATACAATTCTCAGAATTATAAATGCTCAGAAGGCAATCTACACTTCTCATAATCGGAAACCCCGAACGGGGGGGATGCGGACCCCAAAACCCCCGCCTCGAAAAGTTTTGAGGACGGACCCTAGTGCAGAAACTGAACTCGTAGGCGAAAAATATGGCTGCTAGGAGCAAAAAAAGGTCCTCACGACCAACTCCCCTAAGAAAATTTGGCCGGCCAGGGGGGTTAACCCCCTGGCATGACCGACCGCCGCCATGTATGGGCTTAGTGTAAGTCGTTAGCCCATGAATCTAACTGATAACCGAGCTCCTGAATGCGGTTCGACTGGTATGGTATGTAACATCGGACATCTACTAAGAAATGTTCTATCGAAAATTTTAGCGTCAAGGGTAACCATGAAAATCGCAAAAAGGTTTTGTCATGCATCTGGTTCTAATGGAGATTTTTAACAGTCTCGACTGATTCGAATGGTAGCATAATTAAAATAAACGGTGTTTTTAATTGACCATTTTCAGGCTGGAGGCATATAACCTAACGGAGCCATTTTGTTATTACAGAATAAAACCAACCAGACATTGATATTTGGCTCATAAATTTCACATTACGTTGGTACATAATACAGCGTAACAATATTAATGTTTGCCTACAGTTTCATTGCTGTTCGTTTTAATGTATTAAATCTTAATACCCAAATTGATTTGTTTATTGTGGTATGTTTGTCAAACTCAAGCTGGAAACAGGGTCGGAGTACGGTTTGTAAAATGAAGGTGCCGTACGCAAACGGATAAGCTGTCTAGGAGCTGTTGCTCGGTTCCTAAAAGAAGTTAGGAAACCGAAGGAAGAAATACGAGCGTGCAGACAATATACGACAAACTCTGCTAATAACGCAACTATTTGCAATGCGAGCTCTGCTCATTTGTGGGCAGTGAGTGTTAAAGAATTCAAGAAAATTTTCAAAAAAAATTAAATTAATACTACCAACTCAACGGTCTTAGCGCAGCGTCTAGTACTTTTTTGGCACAAAAAATAGTCCCTTAATTGTGCCATTTGCTACTTTAAACTGAAGGTAGCAGAGATGGAACTTGATCATGACGTAGTAACCCAGCCACCCACGGAAGTTGTGACCCCGTGACCCAGTTCCCCAACTGACCCAGTGACCCGGCCGAAATAGTGATCCATTTGACCCGGTTCTGTCTCTGGTATCTGTAATGTTCACTCTGAAATTACGGAGGGCAAAGTGCTCAATATGACTATCTCTATATTTCGAACTTTCCATTTTTCCGGAAACTACAGGCACCACGTATACCCTAATGTTCATCCACATAGGTGTGGATTCTTTACCAACAACGTAGCGCTGCCCAGGATGTACACGAGGTGGTGATCCACTCACAGCCTACCGCCCTACCGCCCAACCAGCCACCAAAACATATGCGGAGCGGAGCAAATGATACGCTAGAAGGAACTTGACATGATCCGATAAATATTTATTTACAACATATTTGTTTTCTTGGCTTGGGTGCGTTATACTTACTTAATGAAGCAACAAACTGCATGGAAATTCATGTGGAACACACATATCCAAAAGCTGCATATTGCACATTACTGACTAAATATCTCTTTGAAAATCGCTGTATCTGTTCGCGATATTCAATGACTTCTCGGTAAGCCTCGGAACCTGGATTTCGTGGCTTCTGTCTAAGATGCTATTGTGTTAATCGAAACTTTAGGCAATACGATAAATGGGGCATGGACAAAATGGAATTGGAAGATGTAGATTTAAAGAAGCGTGAAGAAGAACGGCGGCCATCGCTTCGTCCGTCGAAGGTAAATTATATTTTATTCGGCGCTAAAATCGATTGTTACTTTTCTGTAGATTTATTTGTGATTAAAAATGGTCATGCATGAATGCGCAGTGATGGCAACTTGAACGACAAGCGCACAACTATTACGTTTAAATACTGGACGGGGTTTTTTTTTCAAAAATTTTCAAAAATTCAAAAAATCTGAATTTAAAAAAATCTGGATTATGTTAGTTTCTTACTTTTTTGGAGAAAGCTGCGGGCAAAGTTACACACATTTTCACATCAATTTCATTTTTATAAACTTAGATTGGATATGATATTATCTTCTGGGACGCTGCATGGGGCTGAAATACTAAAATTTAAGTATAATAGTTGTCAACTTACGCCATTTTATTTTAATTTAGCTATACGTAGCTTGATAACATTGGTCTAATTCTTTTAAGATGTCTGAGCACGGCGAAAACAATTATTTTTCATGATAAGCATCTAACACGGCAAGCGGTGTGGCACTACACCTACAACGCCGTGAAAAATTATGCTTGAAATTATAATTTTCCCAAAGTTTTCATTTATATATTTCAAAATCTTCCGTTCTTTGGGTGACTGGTGGAATAAGCTTGCTCTATGCCTAAAAATGCCTCCGCATTTCTCTTGTGTACTATTATCGTTCTAAACCTTTGAAAAGTACTCATGAAGTTCAATATAGTACCTCACATAGTTTACTGTACCTAGGATAGTCACAGATAATTTTATTAAACCCCAAAAAAGTAAAGAAAATAAAGACTGATTCAATGGTTTTACTGATATTTAATAAGAATTCTATGCCACCCAAGCAATAGAATAATCCACTCACTGTTTCGCTGTATTGTAAAACGTTCGTTGTAGAAATTTGACTTTAGTCCTGTTTTAAACTTATATTTTGAATGTTGAAAAATGCAACACCATTTTAACTTTTATAAGTTTTTGATGAGAGGAATGTGACGGGAAGTTTAATATTGCAAATGACCTGATATCTAGAATATCTAACTGGTGTTTAATTGCAAAATTGAGCCTGTTTGCCACAAGTATCTCTGAGTTCAGCAGTTTCTGTGCCTGGTATCATGCGGAATCTTTCAGCTAACCGATATAGTTATTGATTCAGTTCTGCAGATTTACAAGTTCTGCAGATTAAAAATTTACATAACCTATTCCTGACAACACTTAAGCTTTTGCTTTGCAATGTACTTACATTTCTAGTCGTCTGTGTGTTGACCTCTATAATATAAGGTATATTATAAGGTATACATCTTTATATGAGGTAGCAAATTTTATACATTCGAACGCACTAAAATCAGTACCAGCTTTATAAGCCTTGAATTAATGCTGGGAGGAACAGCTTCCAGAATGTCAGTCATTCGGTCACACTAGAGAGTGCAGTGATGTATATCTAAAATTGGTAATTAAACATTTTAGAAGGTCGACGCGTATGAAAAAGAGTTAGAAGATGTGACAGTGAAACAGAGTGTCGATAAGCAAGCAAAGTTCATGGCGATTTTTTCGAAACCAAATGCCAAAATTCGATGGTACAAAGGACGCCAGGAAATATTTCAGGTAAATGTATTTATATACTTTGGTTTTCATACAGTTATTTGTAAACATATATGCGAATTTCAATATTATGTTTAGCCAATAGTATGTACGAAGACTGCTATTTTACATAATTCTCCGTTTCAATATTTCAATTTTTTTAACAGAAATTTTCGATATCGTTTCAGCTCGTTCAATATTAGAAATGTCACTCAACAATTGAGCTTATTTACCCAAAAATAGAAATATATGTGTGTGTATTTGCTACAATACTTATGATTTTAAGGCTTACAGTATGATAATATAATAGGTTTTATCTCTCTGTGGGCCAAGCAACCTTGAAGTGCCTAAGTGTAAACGGATGCCATGCCGTTCTCGATATACTAAGCCCAAGCCGTAGCCTTAGCGTAAGCTTATGTCCTTATATGATACTGATATAGGATAAAGCATAAGTCCGGAGACTGCCGCCCCCCGAACCCCGAGCTCTAAGCTGATCTTTTTCTAACGATATAAGGTAACGCCTTTTAGTGTATTCTGCGCCTGTTTATGGATACGTAAATTTCAAAATTTAATAAATTGTAATGAGCTTCATCGGTTTAAAAACGAGCCACAGAGACATGACTTTGTTGTTTCGCCTTGAAATACTTGTATTCCTAAAGGCGTGTTCACACGCTCAAATTTTTTTCTCAAATTTTGAGCTAAAAATTTGAGCTCAAAATTTGATCAAATTTTGATCAAAATTTGACGGTAATTTTTAACGAAAAGTTGCGATATTTCAAAATTTGGGAACAAAATTTCAGCTCAAACTTTTTCAAGTAATGAATGTTGTCGGTGATTGGGTACAGGAATATCCTTGAAATTTTTGAACAGTGTTGTCACATTGAGACTCACCAAAAATGCAAAAAAGATGTCTTCAAACGTTGGTCAAAATTTGATCAAAATTTGAGCTCAAATTTTGAGCAAAAAGTTTGAGCGTGTGAACACCCTGCAGTGTAATAACATACATACCTGTTCACGATGCTCCATTACCATAGAAACATCTTTATCGCGTTTTTACTTTAATGCAAACAGAACTGGCAGACAGAAGGAATGCAATGGAAAGGTTCAGTCTAACTTTATAACCGTTAGTGCGCTTGATATCGTTGAGAGCTAGTTTCTTCCTTCGTTGTCCTCATGAATCATTAAGTGCAAAGAAATGCCTTGATACCGATCCAAAAGCGTCACGGGACACTGCGCACAAGCGGTGCCAAGCAGCATTTAGAATGAAAGCATGAGTCGCAATTTAACGCAGCACCTTCGCAGTATTAAATTATATGTTACCAAGTTTACTGTGACTGCTATTTTAAACTTTTTAGTAATGATAATTTAACTTTTAACTGGATTTATCTAGAGATGTGCACGTATACTGATACTCGCAGTTATCCGCAGACCCGGAACGGATAGGGTTCAAGTATTGATCGCTCGGGGAACAGGTAGCCCGCAGATAGTGGATATCCGCAGGCACCAGCACCCCGCACAGTTCCACATGCTTAACATTCTAGATATTTTTTCTTGTAATCTTCTTCTATTGTTTTATGTTTGAAAATGAACGCACGATACGGATACATAGATGAGGCGTATACCATCTAATACATCTGTGCGTTAGACCAATTTGGTGTGTACACCTGGATTGTTCTTTTGTCAGATTTATTCACGATCGCAAAACCAATGTTCGCGCATTAATCAGGACTTACCTAACGTATAATAATAAATTTACTATACCACTTATTAGATTTATAATTTGCGGGCCTGAAAAAATTGTCTGAGCCCGCGGGTATGGTTTAGTGGCTGAGGACATGCCTCAGATTTGCGCGAATGCCAGGGTGCTAAAAAATGTCCCCTCGCACACCTCTGAATTAATCATGAGGCAACAGTTCACGTACCTTTAAATATTGTCATACTGATCCAGGAGTTTTGGCCTACTTGGCGTGCTGATTTGTTAAGCAACACTTTGCTACCACTAAGGGATAACGCGTTACCAGTTCAAACTTGTAATTCTAGAGGTCACAAAAGTGCAATAAATGTCATACTGTCACGACTGTTAGTCAAGAGTGGTAGCTGATTTTATTTCGAATATTTTCGTTGCTAATTATTTGTTGATGAAATTTATTCAAGCAGTCTTTTAACAAAATAGTTAAAATATTTAGTGGTGTTCCGCATGCGGCAAGAACTATATTACAATTCTGATCTTTGTATTTTCATTAAAAACTGAAATTAAGCAATAATAAATAAATAAATATTAATAAATAAATAATAATTAATAAATCATACTTCTAGTGCGTTACTATTGCATAACCTGACTGATTGAGTTAAACATGTGGCCCTCTGTGTTCAAATGTCTCTCAACCATTAGTCCACTCTTGAATTAGTCAGTGTTACAAAGTTAATCGCTATATAATAACTGCTATAACATTCATTTTTATACATTTATTATTTAAAGGGCATGAAATATAAGCTTATAATCGAGAAGACGTTGCTTAGCCTTATCATCAACAATCCTGATATGGACGACGCAGGAAAATACGTTGTTGAAGCAAATGGTGTCAAATCCGAAGCGTTTCTTTATGTTGAAGGTAGGTGACAGTCACATGCACGATTTTGGTGTAAACACTGTATAATTTTATAAACTTTAAAATACTATAAAATTCTTACTGCAATTTTACGATGTTGCTAATTAATTAAAGTGTTTATGACAGATTTGTATGAAACCCTTTGTTCGCTGTCTTTGTTTGCCACACTGGATTTGTGTGATATTCTAGATTGCTCACAACATAGATATCACATCGCTTTATTTTGCAGAACGTAATAACAACAGCAAGTCAACATGATTGTTAACATTTCAGTAAAACATTGTTCGGAAAATAATTCCACGTACGACATATATTAGAAGAAAAATGCGTAAATATGCACTTATATTAGCAGCCGTAACTTAGAAAAGCCTTTATAATGTAAAGTTAGCAAATGATATAATTTGTTACACATAATGTATGTACCGCGGTGACGAAACCATGCTTTCTATTTCTTTGTATGCTTATAATATCTAGTCCTTTCAGTGGTCGTCAAAAGAGCTCTCTAACCAGTCAACAAAAGGTAGCAAAACTTTCTATTTTGGTAATCAGCAGTAGATTAGAAGTTCTCTTTTTGAATTAAAGCCATTCATTCCGAGAGCACCAGATTGATTTTTAATATTATTTTCTCAAAGTGCTTACTTTGCTGACATATTTAATGGCATCCCATTGGTCTTGGATTGAGAACTGACAAATTTTTATACACCAAACATACGATGTGCCCGTAATACATATTATATGGATATGCTAAATATATTATTTATATGTATATACTTAATATATGTATATCACTTTTAGAGCCGCCTGTTGCGTACAAATTTATAACGAATTTGCCAAATACGCAAGATATTGTTCGAACGAAAGAAGCCGAACTCCATTGCAAAGTTAACAACTCGAGATACATTATTTGTATATACACTTAATATATGTATATCACTTTTAGAGCCGCCTGTTGCGTACAAATTTATAACGAATTTGCCAAATACGCAAGATATTGTTCGAACGAAAGAAGCCGAACTCCATTGCAAAGTTAACAACTCGAGATACATTATTTGTATATATACTTAATATATGTATATCACTTTTAGAGCCGCCTGTTGCGTACAAATTTATAACGGATTTGCCAAATACGCAAGATATTGTTCGAACGAAAGAAGCCGAACTCCATTGCAAAGTTAACAACTCGAGATACATTATTTGTATATATACTTAATATATGTATATCACTTTTAGAGCCGCCTGTTGCGTACAAATTTATAACGGATTTGCCAAATACGCAAGATATTGTTCGAACGAAAGAAGCCGAACTCCATTGCAAAGTTAACAACTCGAGATACATTATTTGTATATATACTTAATATATGTATATCACTTTTAGAGCCGCCTGTTGCGTACAAATTTATAACGGATTTGCCAAATACGCAAGATATTGTTCGAACGAAAGAAGCCGAACTCCATTGCAAAGTTAACAACTCGAGATACATTATTTGTATATATACTTAATATATGTATATCACTTTTAGAGCCGCCTGTTGCGTACAAATTTATAACGGATTTGCCAAATACGCAAGATATTGTTCGAACGAAAGAAGCCGAACTCCATTGCAAAGTTAACAACTCGAGATACATTATTTGTATATATACTTAATATATGTATATCACTTTTAGAGCCGCCTGTTGCGTACAAATTTATAACGGATTTGCCAAATACGCAAGATATTGTTCGAACGAAAGAAGCCGAACTCCATTGCAAAGTTAACAACTCGAGATACATTATTTGTATATATACTTAATATATGTATATCACTTTTAGATTTTTTTTTAAAAAAGCCGCCTGTTGCGTACAAATTTATAACGGATTTGCCAAATACGCAAGATATTGTTCGAACGAAAGAAGCCGAACTCCATTGCAAAGTTAACAACTCGAGATACATTATTTGTATATATACTTAATATATGTATATCACTTTTAGAGCCGCCTGTTGCGTACAAATTTATAACGGATTTGCCAAACACGCAAGATATTGTTCGAACGAAAGAAGCCGAACTCCATTGCAAAGTTAACAACTCGAGATACATTATTTGTATATATACTTAATATATGTATATCACTTTTAGAGCCGCCTGTTGCGTACAAATTTATAACGGATTTGCCAAATACGCAAGATATTGTTCGAACGAAAGAAGCCGAACTCCATTGCAAAGTTAACAACTCGAGATACATTATTTGTATTATATACTTAATATATGTATATCACTTTTAGAGCCGCCTGTTGCGTACAAATTTATAACGGATTTGCCAAATACGCAAGATATTGTTCGAACGAAAGAAGCCGAACTCCATTGCAAAGTTAACAACTCGAGATACATTATTTGTATATATACTTAATATATGTATATCACTTTTAGAGCCGCCTGTTGCGTACAAATTTATAACGGATTTGCCAAATACGCAAGATATTGTTCGAACGAAAGAAGCCGAACTCCATTGCAAAGTTAACAACTCGAGATACATTATTTGTATATATACTTAATATATGTATATCACTTTTAGAGCCGCCTGTTGCGTACAAATTTATAACGGATTTGCCAAATACGCAAGATATTGTTCGAAGGAATGTAGACGATATCATTTGATATGTTAACAACTCGAGATACATTATTTGTATATATACTTAATATATGTATATCACTTTTAGAGCCGCCTGTTGCGTACAAATTTATAACGGATTTGCCAAATACGCAAGATATTGTTCGAACGAAAGAAGCCGAACTCCATTGCAAAGTTAACAACTCGAGATACATTATTTGTATATATACTTAATATATGTATATCACTTTTTAAGCCAGCGTATAGTAACTGAACGAAACCAA
>JASANE010020756.1:0-77888 GCA_030248225.1 Trileptium ribeirensis | reverse complement strand
TTTCTTAGTAAATACAGTATAGCTGAGTAAGCCGCCTGAACAATCTCATGTTTCGTTTTACACTAATATAGCAAAGAAGAGTATACGGTTGGTAAAGGCCCCAGTAAGGTCGCTCAAGTTCAACCCCGTTCATGTCAAAATTCTAATTTTAAGTTTAGCCGAACGTTCTCGTATTATCTAGCTGGTTTTCGGTGATGATCGAACGGAGGGCACTAAAAGTTGCCTCGTACTACTGCGAGTATCGGTAGGGAGACATTCTGGTTTGTTAAATTGTCGTTAATTCGCAAACACTGTTTCTCTATTCTAGGACAACTTACAAATATTTTTTACTAATTAAAATCGAGCTGTTTATTGTTATGGAATATAACATAGTGGAGCCCCATTTAGCTGTTACTCGCTATGTAGCTGATAACGCTGATTATTTTGATGGTTCGTACGATCTTAATTCGATGCCGAATGGAGCGCGGATAACCGGAATTGTTGGTATTAAATCAATGGCTAAATGCGATATTGCTATCACGCTGCCAAAGCGCAATTCGGGCACGTTAACTCTTGCCAAGGCTAATAAAAAACTTACCGTCAAAGGGAAGAAGCTGGATAAGTGGGAACCGAGATTGGACAAGCAATGGAATGACGATTACTTCGCTCCACCAGCCATAAAAGATGTTCATTCTGGCAGCGAATATGATCCGGAGAACAATTGGAAAATGCCTAATTTAACTCGTTTGCGTTCGTATTGCCGTTCGCCGGATGCTTATGGTATTCGGGAACAGGAGCTTTACGCAGAGTTCGAGCCTTCGCGAAAATTAGCGCCGAAATTGGTTAAACGCAACCATCAGACAGATACTTGCCAGCGGAAACAAATGGCGAAAATTCCCCGATCAATGCCTCTCGAGCGATCAAACACCTGGACGGGCCACGATCCTCGGCTTGGAAAGAAAAAACTTGATATACCGCTGCCGCCTTTTGAACCGGACAAGGAGGCGCTTGGAGTTGGTAACAGCAGGCAAGCCGGAGTACGTGGAGATATCTCATTTCGGTTCGACAAAACAATCAGGTATATTAAGGAAATCATCTGCTGACGTTCAACGTGCAAGTAAAAAACCGAAAAACAAGAAGAATAAAGGTGGCAAGGGAGCAAATGCGAGGCGAGCAGCAAGGCGTCAAGCTGCGCGGGAACAGTTTCGTGACAGTGGGCATTTTGTTTAGTACGAGCTTTGAGGACAAAGCTTCCGTGATGGGCGCAAATGTAGTGTAAATCAACCCTGCCTTGTGCAGGCAAGACAATTAAATATGTTATAACTGTTATTGCAAAATTCTGTGAATATTAATGTGCTGGAGTTTCTTAAAATTCGTGACATTTCAGTAGTTATAAAAGTTTAGTCTAGGAGGTGGCCAGAGCGGCACTGACATTATACTATGACATTTTCTTATTGTTGTATCGTGGGTATTTAAGTGCTATGAATCTTGATTAAACGAGTTTTAGTGTTGAAAACCAGCTTGGAAACCAGTTGTATTATTAGCGTGGCTTCATCGTGGTACGACTATTCATCGTTTCATTTAGCTGCCTGAGCAAGGCAAGCGCCATTGTTTAATATCTACTGCTTGGAACGCCAGAAACTTTGACTTCCAGCTTGCCCGTAAACGGCTCGCTGTACCTGCCTGCAGAAGGCAGCAAGATTAGCGAATTGCATACGTGCCTGAACAAGGCGAGTTGACAAACGCGTGCCCGAGCAGGGCTCACAGTCGTTGCCTGAATAAGGCAGCACTGTCTGAAGAAGGCAGTATATCACGATTGCGGATTGCCTGTCTAGACAGTGATTGCCGACCAGGATTATAGCAATTATACATAGTTTACACCTCGCGAACCCTGTGCCGTGTTACATTAATAGTAAACGTTTTTAAGCGCTTGTATTGCTGAGTATAGTGTGTTTGTGGATGTTGCTGAAGAGTAACTTTTAAGACGAATAGTTACATAAAAATGAACCCATTTCCGTAAATAAATAAATAAAATTCATGGATTTAAAACGAACTGATTTAAAAAGAATAGTCAGATAAAAACCGAAATCAATATATCTTATGTGTATTTTCAGGGTCAGTAAGCAATTTTTCTCAAGGATCATACAAACCTCCATTTACAAGCGATGAAGAAATCAAAGAACTAATACAGCAGGTAACGGCTTACTTACAACTGGTATGCATTGGCTCTTGACTTAATTATATTTTATAGGGTCTTGTTACTAAACTAAATCTTCAGGGTTTACGTAAACTAAATGTCTGCTTATTTACACCAAAATCGCTGAAATTTCGCTGTAAAGTGTGAAAACAACGTTGTTGCAAAAAATCGGAGATATATTTTTCTGTTCGATTCAAAAGAACGATGACGGAATTTCACTTCAAATGGTTTCGTGTGCAAGCGCTGATTGCGATATTTTCGCAAAAGTTTTGATTTTATTTCATAGTATTTTTGCATCATAATGTAACAGTTATCTTAAGATGTGTGCATCAGGGCCGGATTTTGCCACAGTCTTCCGCGGCTCTAAAGCCATGCTTAGCTAGCTGCGATTAGCCAGTGTGACATTTTTTGGGCGGAGCCAGACCCTACAAATATATTTACCTATCGACACTAAAAGCCCATATATGACGACAATGGAAAATCGTGAAAAAAAGAAAATTGGTGATATTTATGGTCATATATTCGTAAAACAACCTTCCAGTTAGCATAGCATCATTTTAATGCATAAAGGAGCGTGTTTTACATAGCTACTAAGTTGGCTTGTAAAAGGTGCTTAAACAAAAATATTGAAAATAGCGATATTTACGTATTTCTTTCGCCTCTATTTACGTGTCTTTTGTTAATTAATACTAACTTTACCACTTTATGGCCTAGAGAGAAATATTTTCCCTGTAACGGAATCTGCTAAACTAAGGTAATAAATATTTTTTCAGTAGTCCGTCCCGGCTCCTGCGACATAGCCACTCCCGGCTCGTACAAACATACTAGCATAGCTTAGCAATTTATTTTATTTATGAAGGGTCGGATGTGGTTATGCCTTTTGTCACTAGCCGGAATTCGCTTTGTGGCAGAATCCGGCCCTAGTTGCACACATCTTAAGGTAAATGATGCATAATTCTTCACAATTTCTCCAATCCAGCTTTAGCAGTCAGCATTGCTTATTGGCATACAAACGACTTATTACAATGATTGGTAATCAGCTATTCTCACAGTGGAAGTTTGAAAGCACGAATTGCATTAGTGTATATTGATTTTAGGGATTATTTTAACGGTTGAAACGAATGCTATACAAAATCATATATTGACACGATGATACTTACAAATTGGCTAAGCAGGTACCCGGTGTCGAAAATTTCATCCGGTTTTACGGAAAATTATTCTAGAATTGACGAAGAGCGATGAAAGAGTGAAATTTTCATTGCGAGTACTGCTACGCGTTAAATCCGCGATAGGCCTAGCTATTGCAAATAGAATGAAACAAACCGGCTGTAGAATTCGGCAATGCCCAGAAATCAAGGGGCTCCCATAGTATTTCGGGGCGCTTGTATTTCGTCATAGCTTTCACATTTTCCGGAATGGCCGGATGCCTACTTTGTCGACTTCGACACCCAGAAGAATTGATTTTGTGTCTAAACAAGACACAATTGTGTGGGTCAGTGAAAATAGAGTACATAGTCGCTTGAAGGCTGCAGGGCGTTTTGGAAACCATACAACATCCTGCGGAAAAGAAATGTTGTAAAAGGTGTTGTACCACTATTTTCGCTTGATCTTGCTTAGCAATCAGAATTTGACTGTAGGCGCAGACAAGGTACTACCATATCCGGACAACGGACATTTTCTATCCAGTATGGTTGGAATAATCTCACGAAAATCTCCGGTTGGCCACCAAGGTGTTTACTGGTCAGCCTTAGGAGCTATATGTAGCGCAGACCCATATGACGACTCGCCACGATAAACTATTCTGTTTTGTTCCCACTCAGCGAACACTCGTTTTGCGACAGCGAGCTTCGGTGCCATTAGGAGACAAGGCCGATCAAGGTAGACCGGCTGTAATGATGTGATGCTCTAACGTATACCGGATGTCCGCAAATACATCTACAGGTTTGACAGTGTTTGGGAATTCGGCCAAAGGATTTTGAACAGGTACTACTGATTGACCTGGCATTATCCATCGGTAGCTCGCGTTTGGAAGCGTCAATTTTTCTGTTGTTGAATTGCCAACCGCTGTCACCGGTTGGACATTCTCTGGAATTAACCGGTTGTTGACATAGTCGGCCGCAAACACGATGTGCCGGAAGAAGTCACGACTCAGGTCAAGTTTGGCGACATTAGCAACAAAGAACGTTTATCGAAGTTTTCGTTGAAATCATTCGAGCGAAGACGACAGTTGACATGCTCCTTTGATACTGATAGGAGTGCAGTTTGCTGCATGGGCATGGAAGAGATGATCTTTGGGCCGCATCGACGGTTGAATACAAGAAACTGAGCTACCGCTACGTGCAGAGAGACGACCAAATGGGGTTGCACATATGAAGGTATAATTGACACCCTCACCACGTTGAGGAACGCGTGTTCCCCGGTGTACCCTGGGCGTTGGTTGATATTGATACAAGCAGAATGGTTGACCCGAGCACTGTTGCGCATTGTTTCCCTATTTTGAGCATTACTAGCACAGTCGCGGCGTCAGCTGTGATGTTTGATACCTTGAGCGGGTGCGGCTCAGTGGTAATTGTTGCAAAACCGCTACTAGTAATAGCTTGACCGACTTCGATTTGACAGTTGGGGAGCAGCGCTCGTCAACTGGGCCATTTGTGTTCGATTAAGAATTGCCACAAATCATTCGCTTTTACGATTGGCTTGTTCTTCTCATCCAAGGAAATTCAAATTGTGGCAGTGCTACACCATGGAAAGTTTCAAATTTTTGACAAAGACAATTCTTGACAGACTCCAAGGTATGAAATTTAAATTTTGGCACGTGTTTTGGAAATAGTCGCGGGAGACTATCGCACAAAATTCATAGTCAGCGCAGACTGTCTATGCAAAACCTTGCAGTCAATTAAAATTCCTCTAGTAGTCAGGTGTGTCTAGAAAACCTATATGCGGAAACGGTGTGCGCCTCTCTAGACTGTCACACTTAGAGTCATTTTGCATATGCTATCTTGAACGACCCATTAATTTCCAAATTACATAATAATTAATATTAACTTATTAATATTACTAAAAGTTTACTTAATCTATTAATACAAATTCTAATTATTTACTATGTACTACTTGGCTTTATAATGAAAGAATATATATAGAAATAAGCGATATCTTAATGCTAAATTTATATATTAATAAATTAACTATACTGGCTTAATAAATATGGAAATAAGCGATATCTTAATGCTAAATTTATATAATATATTAATAAATTAACTATACTGGTTTAATAATAATTTAGTTACATAATGTTTACTTGATAAATATATTAATTGGCTGTGGTTTATATTAAATTTATAAATACACTGACTATATTTAGTTAATATATTGACTTAATTTTACATTAATAATAAACCATGGCGGTAAAATATACTATACATACCTTGGACTACATCTTACATGGGGCCGGTTACAGGTAACAGATAAACATAGTAAATGTTTTCGAGAAACAAACAAAAACGGGAGCTGGGACATGAGAAAGGGCTTGTAATTCTTTACCCGAGGGGTCGATCGAGGCGTGGGACTCCTGATTTAAAGTTGGCTCCTCAAGCGGATCATCTAGATAGCCAATACCATGCCGGCAGGACGAAAACTTGAAAAAGTGGGCTCTCAGATTCTACGCTATGGAAATCTAAGGTTTTTCAGGGACCTCAAACGGGCTGGGATTATATTCTAGGGACCAGAGAATTACTTTTTTAGATCTGGTCCAATGGTGGAAACACGATAATGAGTGAGATGTCATTGGAAAACTCCGTAATCTATGGGCTCAAATTAAACCCTATTATAATTTTTATACCATTAATATTACATAACTATGTAATTATTTCTAACTCATCCCAATACCAAATTTCGAGACGAGACTCAGTTATACCTTAATAAGTCCGTAAATTTTCAATGCATTTACGCGGCATTGAAAATAGCATAATGTTTAGTACGAAGAAAAAGCCCGCCCGCCCTCACAAATTCTAATCTGTTCTGGAGTTACGGGACGGGGCAGCCATGACCCTCAATTCCGATAATTCGGAATTGACATTTCAAAATTCATTTAGTTTATTAAAGTTTTCCGCTTTGCCCAATGAAAATGAACGCTACGGAATTTGGTATTTTATATTTTGTACTTACAATTATCAGATTTCTGTGAAAGTTGATGTTCGTTGCAGGGCAAACAGCCATAACTTGCGATACTCTTTTTGACAGGGCGGTCAGAAAAGGTTCCTTAAATTCACTCATCTCTATCACCTACCGGCATGTCATACTAGTACGAGCTAAAAAATCGAGTAATAAGATACAAATTCAAATAGCGGGTCGGGTCTGGTAAAGCACCACGAGATACCGCACCAAACCTGGCCAACAGCACACGCATACACAGTAACATACCATAATAATTGCATATACATATCAAAGCATGATACAATGAATAAGGGCGGTGTATTGGGACCGGTAAGGTACCACGAGGTATCCTACCAAAGCTGGCCGGCCAGAAACATTAATTGTACATAGATTAATGTAACGAACAGATAGGTCATGCAAGTTTCATAAGACCAAGATAATACGCCAGAAACAATCATGAAATCAATTCTAAATGATAGAATAAAGGCGCAACATAGTATTTCATATTTTTGTAGTAAAGTTACCATATAAATACAAATCGCACATGTAGGTAGATCGAGTATCGAATCATTATTCAGACGATTATAACAACAACAGCAATACAATTATAACGGCAAATCATACAATTACAACAATAGGCCATACAATGGTAACAATAGGTCACACAATGGCAATACAACAAACTATAATCTGGTTAGACAAGGATAAACGCAAATAACACCGGGGTTATCAAAGTTAGAAGTATCCAATCTATTTATACTCGATCTGATACACATACATGTACTCACTCAAGAGAGGGGAACTTTGATTTCTGTTCAAAACCAATGATTTTGGTATGTTTTCTATAGGGGAAATAGGTTTTCTTAGGTCAGTATTGTTCCCCATTACACTGGGGTGAGGATTACCTATCGCGTAACGATTCAGAATGGATCTGTTACATTTGTACCGTGCATCCTGTTCTAAATATAGATATCCCAGTTAACGAAGATTGATACCAGTATGAAGCAAAAATTGTTTTAACAGATAACTTAAAGACATTCTGAGCTAATCGCGTGTTATTTCCTCTAAGCGGAATTATTTTTGTTTATAAACACGCATAGCTGCTACCACCGCTACTGTTTGGCTACTAATGTTACTAAATGTTAGCCTACAATTTCGGCACAGAAAAGACTATTACAAATAGTTCGCTCATGACCGATCTACTATGTATAGTTATTTTGCACAAAAACGTACTATTATCTGCAACAACGGTTCTTCTTTTCATTATGAACACGAACTCCTACTGCCGATACTATATTTTGTTACTGACGTTCGCCAGTGATATTCTTCTGCCGAGCTTTCCATGCGCGGAAATTACGATTCACCGTGGTTCGCATATAGCTGTTTTCAAGTAGAAAATGTTACCTGGCGTGGAATAATTGATTACTTTACCTAATAAATTCATTTGGTTCCATTAATTTAATGTTGCAAGTTAACATGACGGAAATTTTTGGATTTGAAGAAAACCGTTAAAGTAGTTTTGTCTGCCAATCACACTGCTGTAGCACACTAAGGGTCAGTCGAGTAAGCACCACACTTTACTTGTTAACTCTACACTATCAACATGAAGCACAAGAAGCAAAAATCGCACCGGCATCACAATACACTAGTAACTCTATCGAGATTCCAGAAGGTAGTGAAGCAAAGGTACACCTACGCCTTTTGCATGCGCAGCGAATCAGCTCTCGATAGCATACGCTGGCTAGTCCAAAGTGGGGAGGCGGGGCCCGGCATTTTCGGCTGCCCTTCGGCTCTTACTCCCCGGCAAAAATTCGAGTACCCCCGGCTCAAAGCCCCCTAATGAGTAAAATTAACGTCTAAACGCGACAAAATCCGGCAACAAAATTGGCCCCCCGGCAGTTGAGCCGGGGGCTATAATTTCTGAGGTTTGGACTAGCCAGATACGTAGATATGCTATATGTGGAAATCACACAATACCGCACAAGTTGGAACAAAAGGTACTAAAATGGGATAAACAACTCACATTTTGACCCCTAACCCCGTAACCCCACCCCAAATCAAAAACGCTCGAAAATGTACACGATAAATTGATTATGCCGGTTCGAATGAGCCCAGGATCATGAAAATCCGTTAAGTCGTTCCCGAGTTATGGTCGATCAAACACACACAGACGGAATTTAAAAGATTTCACCCCTGCAACACACACTCTCCACTACGTTTCACTTACGTTCTGATTATATATTCTTATTTATTCATGAACTAAACAAAACCTTACGAACGTGGATAGGAGTAAGGATAAAAGCCATATTGCTGAACTGTGCCAAGGTTGAACATAACTTACTTTATTGCCCTTCAACATCTATACATAAGAAACAAACGTATTTTGTTAAATTAAACGGCGTAAGGGAAGCGGTGATTTCCATTTTTGACACATAGCCTAAGCTGGCTTTAGGAATAACCTATCCGTAGGGCAACCAAGGAAATGTACTAGTAAAATTCCGTAAGTACAGTATAATCTTAAAGGCTGAATGACCAAAATTATTTAAAATTTCTGCCGCTATTCTTTATTCCAAGACTTGATAAAAATGGTGCTAGTAAGAAATGAACGCTGATCGTCGTGTGATGTTCACTCAACGGTCATCTGAAGTTCGTTAAAAAAATTTCACATTTTACAAGTTTTTTAATTTGATAGAAAGTACAGCTTATGAGTCACACTTTTCTGCAGCTGGATTCGCTAGTTGCTCGTGAGGACAAATGTATTTTAAAATATTACGCTCGCTAAATAGGTAACAGTCAATAGATTATTGTATTAACACTTACGTATAATGCTAGGCTCAGTCGGAGCTCTTGGTATCGGCATAAGATGAACACCTGCACCAGGTGGAGGGTTTGCTAGCGGCTCGTTTTGTATAAGTGGCAGTCGCGCGGGACGTACTTCAGCCACAGGCAATCTGGGCACCTCTGCAACAACAGCAGGTTGGTGCTGCGGTGGCGGAGGTATCAAAGGCTGCAGTATTGTACGATGGCTATCTAGCGGCATTCCTCCACCTGTACTTGCTGCTATGGCCAACGACATTGGAAGGTGATGTTGTTGTACGGCGTTACTGCTCGGAATAAGTGGTCTAGGCGCCCCAGCGATTGATATGGGTAGATGAAGCTGCTGCTGAGGCGGTAGTCGACCGGGTGTGTTGGACTGCCCTCGATCAACCGGTGCCTGAAGATTTTCGACTTCAATTTCCTTGCCGTATTTACTTTCACCAGCAGTTGACGAAGGTGTCTGGTCCCACGGTGATTTATTACTTTCGCCTGTGCAGCACACTGGAAGATTTAATAATGGACCCGCGCCAGATAGTGATGTTGTCTGCATGCTAAAACGGCGGAAAAAAATATAGCACTGTGTATAAGCAGAAGTACAGTTACATCAGAATTAAGTGTTCCATCGTTTTCGTTCAAACGAGATTCCATCATTTGTGATTAATTAAACGTAGTCGATTGCGTTAAAATATACAATAATTTAATAAAAAATGTATTTTTTTTTGGTTTAATTTAACGAACTTCGCTTAAAAAGCAGGTCGACCGACTGCTATATCGTTCCATTTTTTCTGTGTTTCGATGTTATTTGCACTTACTTCTGATTGTACCTGAAGTGCTCAAAAATAGCAATATTGGCTCATTATGTTAAACCAAACTGGCCCGTTCGCTGTAGATATCACCGTTTCTCCAGTTTTACAAGCAAATAATTCAACGTGAATGATTTGAAGCGTCCGTACGCTATCATATTGTTTAGTATGCGTTTTGCAGAACACATGCATGTAATAACTCGTATTATGTTATTGCATTTTGCTAACAATTTACGGCAAGTAAATTGTTTTACTATGCAATAACTTTTGGCACACCAGTAGAAGTTTTGTACTGGCAAGGTAAGTGCCACCTACAGTCTTTGAGTCACTGGGATGACGTAATCACATTAATCTAGTAACTCGCAAGCGAAAGTGAAACGGAGCGAGTGTAGTTTTAGTTTAGTGTAATCACTTGTAACATGCTTTGTGCTCAGCTTGATGTATATATGTACTACAATAAAACTCCTATAACTCTGAACCCATTGAAAACACTAAAACCTAATCGAAGCTGAACCCATCAAAAACAACTGAAAACGAACGAACTATTGGCACTAATCTTTGATAACCAAACCATTGTATCCAGCAAACCGAAAAAACCTATACATAGAACGTTCTTGATATCCTGTACGCAATACATAACAATTGTACAGAAGACACTATATTCTAGAAATCGAGTTTATTGTCCCTAAAACCATTGAAAACATGAAATATTCATGCTGGATTCTATATAGCCAAACCTTGCATTCAATGTTCCAAAAACCTATATATACATAGACCATTCTTGCTGCCCTCGATATTACAAAACTACTAAAGGCAGACTATATTGTGGAAATCGGGTTCATTGACGCTAAACCCATTGATAATGCATGAAATACACGTGATGTACTCTATAAAGCCAAATCATTGTATTCGATGTTTAAATAAACTTATATAATATACACCATATTTGATGCCTTGTACACAATAAATTATAGCCAAACAAATGAAAACATACTACATTTCTAAATTGAGTTCGTCCACCGTAGAACTCTTTAAAAAGTATAATATTGTCGAGTTGGATTGTAGATAGGAAAACCATCGTATTCCCCGTGCTTGACAAGCTAATACACAAGCGTTGTAAGGTAAAATCACGCAATAACGTGCCGAAATTTGAAAAATTAATATTTCTGGCAAATGGTCCACGAACCATATACGGGACCATAGCGGCACAGGGAGTGGACTCACAAGATCTCGATGAGCTGATTTGTTTTTCGATGTTAAGCCTGTGTCGCGAAATATGAGTTGTGAAAGACTTTAACCAGTACGGCCAGATTTGGTAAAAAACGCTTAAGAATCTGTTTTTGCCATTTTGATCCCGAAGTTGGGCTCGCAGTTGTTCGTGCTCATAAAGATCAGATCCTCATCAGTTTTGCTGCCAATCAAAGATTTATCACAATCATTTCACTGGAAGATGAGCTATACGTAACAGAAACAGAAAAAACAAAATTTTCCCCCAGCTCTATTAGTGGAAACTCCGTTCGCGCCGCTCACTCCGTCTTAATAACCACAACAAAAGCAAACGTTACACATATATTTGTTTGGAATAATCGACATTCATTCCTGTGTAAATGAAATTATTTTATCATTTCAAAAACCCAAAACCTTAAACAGCAACATAAAGCACAATAGTTTCACCGTGCTACAACATATATCAGTTGAATTCATGAAAGACTGCAGTAATACTATCTAATATCCATTACAACTAATACTCTTGACAACAAGAAAACGCTACCTGACGGCAGAAAAGCTATAGTGACTCGGACTGCACGATACTGATGCACCGACAGCAAAAAAAGAGTTTTTGCAAGCGTCATCTCCAGGAAATTCAAGACGTAAAAACAGAACCCGATCTAATTCATATCGTTTCTGTTTCGTAAAAGAACAAAATGTATGCGTGCTAACATTTATTTTAGTTCCACACACAATAAACTAACTTTTCTTAGATATATTCAAGAAAAAGAAAAATACCAAGATAAATCTCGTCAGGAAAAATGAGGGCGGCAATATCACCGGAACGAAAAATGTCCGAAGCAGACATCACCAAATCCAGAATCATACAGCATCGTACCCCGCTATCGGGCAACATTAACAAAACAAACGCCAAAGCTCTATCGGAATCAGGGCATTGGTTTGACATTAATGTATGAGCAATACAGCGGTCAGCAGATAAAGATATTAGCAAAGCCGTAAGCAAAACGCTTGTTTAGTATATACCAAAGGAAACAATATTTATCTGGAACTGTATCTACAATAATGCTTGAAACAGTTGTGCAAAATCATCGATTTAAAGCGTTAAGCGTGGGTGGTATGACTGAAAAAGAGTTCCGACTCCTAAGAGACTAAACACTTTTCTTGTCGAACGCGATGTATCGACACCGAACTCGTCCTGCCCCGTTGTATATAAATATAGTGTGTATTTTAACAGTATGTATAAAATTTAATAGGTTCTAGACTCGTACGGTCAAAGATACAGGTAACTCTTTGCAAACTTTTCGAGAATTTTTCTGTAGCGATTCGCAAAAAATTTGCTTTTATAGGTTTCTGTCCTTAACTGTATGTCAAATGAGTTTTAAAACCGTACTTTTAGCGAAGTCATCCTGAGTTAAAACTTGTCCACAGCCCGATTCTGCCACTGTACATGAAAGCCTCTCAAAAGGTCCATGCGACATTCTTTAGTACATTCCTGTATTATAATTTCCCGTCACTTACAATATGGCCAGCGAGCGCTGACAAATTTTTCAGCGTAAGGTATTCAGGAAAAACAAACGGTTATAACAAAACTCATACTACTTATATTTTGACTGTCAATAGCAAAAGGTTAAGTAAAATGAAGAGCGGCTGCAGAAATAGGCATATTCAACAGGTATATTCATCAAAAACAATGATATGCCAGCAGTAACGACATGAAAAATTCGAAAAATCCAATTACATGACTCGTAGTTGACCAGAACCAGAACCAGAACGAGTTTCGCCACATCTAATCTGGCGAGAATTCCCCCAGGTACCAGGTATTTCCGGTTTCCTTCTCGGGTCTGAAGACCTCAGTTCAAAACTCAAACCAGATAAAATTTAGTTTCGTGGAGAATCTAGCTACTGCGTAGTAACAGAGCAGCTTTAAAGGCGAAGAATGATTAATTAAATGTATTCATTTGTTTTGAATTATTTCTGTTAAGTAATAAAATTTTGGGGAAATACGATTAATAATTAAAAGTAGTGGATAGTATTGATTTATTTTCGATAAGTAAAAGATTTTTCGACTTAAAAGATATTTTTTTACTATTTTAAAAGATGTGTTTCAGTTATCTTTCTATTTCCACTACGGACATTTTGATGTTCCACATAAACAGAAAACATCGACGCAATGGGAAATGGCCGCACTACCACTGAATGTTTAGCTTACTTTAAATACTGAAATGACGTTCTACAAACCATGGGACGTTCAGATAAGGTTATAAAACTTTCTGTATATAAGTAAAATTGTGTTCTAGTAAAAATATACATACAATCAAAGACTTATGGTTTCAACTCACAGAGGAACAGGCGACTGTGCCGAATTTGGCTGCAGCAGTTGCCCGCTGCCATCGGCAGATGAGTTGGGTTGTGGAAGTGGCAAATGCATCACCGGTCGTTGCTGGACAACCCCACCCGGAATAGCAGAGAGCACATGAGGTTGATGTTGCGAAACTAAAGGGTTTGTGTTAATCGGCGCCACGCTGTGTGGTCTGGGAACTGCATTAGCAAGACACATAACTGTGTTACTATGAAGATGTTGCTGTAGGGGCAATCCCGGCGCAGCTATTAAGCCGGGTCCCGCAGCGCCAGCAGCTGCAGTACACAGCTGAAGAGCATGGGAAGCTGTTGCGGTAATAGCAGGATTTGATACGGCGGTAGGATGCGACGCGGACGACAAATGGACGCTTGTAAATATTAAGGGTATCGAACTGGGTGGCTGCAATCCCGCCGTGTGTAATAACGCTTGCGGAGGATGACCTGAAATAGTAACTAAACGGCAACGGGCGATACACCAGTCATATTAAGCATTACGTAATTTACATTTTCTAGTGTATTGAACGGCGCTCTCTGTGTTGATTGAATATGATGTACATAACCGAAATGGACATTTCGCTATAACAGCAACCAACACATCTTTATCATTGCTAACAGTCGATCGTCAGCCGTATTTGTCATGACATACGAGTCGTCATGCAAAGCAATATTTTTGTTCCAAAAAGTTTCATTCGAGGTTCTTATCGTTAAATAAGTATATTGGGCGTTATTACGCTACACATTGTCCAATACTATGTCCGGTTTATAATGCGTGGCAGTAGAATTTACAAATCAGGTTTTGAACACATTAATATTTTTCCTTTTAAGTTATCCTTATCAAAAACACTGTTATAAGCAGTAGCTTGTCTCATCACCAAATCGCCCAATTAGTGTTGAATGTTTAATTTACTTCAGCCTTTATTAAACTTTACTCTAGCATTGCCATTAATGAGTGGAGATCTGACGGGCCAATTTCATTCAATTTGGAACAACCATGTACCGTGTGTAACACAGTGTGGAGAGCAGCAGCATTACGGAGTATTAATATACACAATGAGTCAAATATCAGAAATGTTGCTTGAATAGTTGAGAAGATAAACTTATTGTGTATTTAATCTCTTATAGTCCCATTATGACCCAATCACGCAGCCTACGACTAATAGCAACAGACAATACATAGCTTCACAGAGACGAAACTGCTCTACACAAAGCGCCCGACGGCACCTGTATATATAGCTTGAGAGATTATGGTGATATGACAAAGGTGCCGATGAGGGGCGAGGGAGTTACCCCTAAGAGTCGAACACCCCAAGTCGTATTCAACCCTGAAGGGTCTGTACCACCAAGCTCTCCCTACAAACCGGGCGGCGAAAGCATGTGAAAATTTTTAGACAAAATTGGGGTAAAATTTGGCAAAAATCGGGGACTTACCACACTGAGAACCACATGCAAGCCCAGGTATATCTGACATCTATGTGATATGACTTGTTTACGTGTATTTTGAATCTCATGAACCCATTCAAAAACCATGTTGATATAACCACTCTGTAGCGTAAATAATGCCAATAGCAGCTCTCCCGGTGGCAACTGTATTGAAGCTGAATGTTCTACAAAATGAGACCAACAAATATCCCATGCCGTTTATGAAGACAGACCCGTTTTGGTGTATATTGGATCTCTTCGCCCCGTACAAAACCCATTTCGTTCTAACACCCTTGAGTCATGGAGTAACCGGAATTCTGGTTCCGGCGAGAAGCGTGTTCCGGCTGCGGTTCCGGCAAAAGGCAAAAACTATACCGGAAGCAAAATTCCGGTTTAAAATTTTCTACCTTTTTACTTCAGTCGTGGTCCAGACATGTATCATAATATTCAATGATCAAGTTCCAAGACAACCAAACAAAAGAAAATATTAAGTCAACAGATTGCCCTGTGAAACGCAAGCAGGACATATCAATTCAGTAGGAATTTTTCATTTCGACCCTGCAGGACTTTGTCAACAAAACAAAACCAAGTCGATCCAACATCTATTTCACCGATTCAGGAAGTCTTGTACGTGTACTTAATCCAATGCGCTCGGTACACCACCAGCGGTTGGATTCCCCTGATGAACCAGTTGTCGCCATTGACACCGATGGCATGCTGTGTCACGGATGATTTCCCGGAAGCTTCTTGCCCATACTGCAGCTCCGTATGCCTGCTTCAGATGGATGAGGTCGGATTCGACTAGGATAGCCACGTTTTCTTAGGCGCGTTACGAGTACACCTCCAGCTAGCGGGCACGGGAAGATCCCAGACCTGGGAGCACAGCCGGTCCGGAGGCATGCGAGCCAGGTGGCCAAGCCAACGGAGGCGGTACGGCCAAGATGTTGGCGATCATGGGTTGATTACAGCACCGCTCGCGTATCACGGAGTTGGTCAGGCGGTCAAGGCGGCTGACATTAAGAATGGACCGTAGGCAGCTCAGCTGGAGCGTCTCAAGCTTGGCGATGTTGGCGGCAAGCGGATTCCAGGTTTCACACCCGTAAAGGAGTATTGGAATCACACTTGCATTATAGATTCTCATTTTGGTGTTGATAGGAACCCGCGGAGTTCGCCACAAGCGGGTGCGCAGCCGTTGAAAGGTCGCACTGGCTTTTCCAATTCTGCAGTTAGTGTCTTCTGCCGGGGCGATAGTAGAGGCGCTGATTATAGATCCGACATAGCAGAAAGAGTCAACCGTCTCGATAGCCGCCCCGTACACATGCAGCGTAGGGGCACCGCAATGAATGGATAACGACTTCGTCTTGGCTGGTTTGATTTTGAGACCCACACTTTCGGCATTTCGGGCTAGCCGGTCCAAGATATCCTGCATAGCTGCTTCATCCGGTTGAAGCAGCGCAATATCGTCAGCGTAATCGAGGTCCGCGACGAGGCAACCATCTCCAGCTGCAATTCCGTTGGCATCATCGACAATAGATGTTCTGAGCGGCCAATCCAGCACGGAATTGAACAGGACTGGGGACAGGATACCTCCCTGACGGACACCGGAGCTGACTGAAAAGCTGGGTGATAGGCCGTCTTGGGTACGCACGCAGCAGTCCGATCCTGAGTAGAGTTCCTCGAGAATATTGACGAAGAGATCAGGTAGACCACAGTGCCGCAGTATATCCCACATTGAGTCTCTATGTACGCTGTCGAAGGCTGCGGCAAAGTCGATGAAGCATACGACGCAGGGCTTTCCATACCGGATTCGACGCTCGAGGATCTGACGGAGTGCAAAGATCTGGTCAACACATCCTCTCCCACGCCGGAAACCTCCCTGACGCTCCCGGAGAGAGCCCTCGTAATGATCTTCCATCCTGAGGCGCATAATTGAGGTGAATACTTTCCCGGCAATGGACAGTAGACTGATGCCACGGTAATTGGAACAATCCATTCGGGATCCTTTTTGAATACTGGTACGATGATTGTCTTTTTCATGTCACTTGGAAACCGCTGTTTCAGCCAGATGAGACGAATAAAATGGCAAAGAACGTGAAGCGAGTGTTCATCGAGCGCTTTCAAGGCTTCAGGTGGTATATCACATATGCCGGGGGCCTTGCGTGACTTCAGCAGTTTGACAACCTTCAGTACTTCAGCCAGGTCTGGCGGGTCCACGTTGGTGTTTGTTTCCGCAGATTCCACTCGTAAGCGGGTGGGGACAGTGGGAGCAGGGCGATTGAGCAAAGACTCAAAGTAGCCAGCCCACCGTCTCATGCGCTCCTGACCATTCGATACCTTTTGACCGGTCTCGCTGAAAATGGTGGATTGTAATGTGGAGCGTTGTCGTCCTGCCATTTCGTTAACGATTTTGAACTGGGATCGACTGTCCCCTCGACTTCACGCGGCCTGTAGCTCGGTTGCGCGCTCGTCCCACCATGCCTCTTTGTCTTTGCGAAGGCTGCGTGACACTTCCCGACCCAGAAAGTTACGATGTTTTTTGTTGGATTCCACCCTTCTTGCATCTCTGAGTTTGAGGGTTTCGTCAGAAATCCAGGGCCGTGTGCGTTTCCTCACTGGAGGACAGCAGACAGAGAGGGCTGAATTCACCGCTGATTTGAAACCATCCCACCCCAGATCGAGATCTTCGGACTCCAGGATCTTGCCCAGTTGCTCGAAGCGATTTCTTAGTTCTAAGTGAAAATTCTCACGAGCTTCACAGGTGGAAAGAATAGCCAGATCGGGTGCAGGAGCTCTGCGTGTACTTCGGAAGATCTTCAAGTGTAGCTTTAATTTGGCAACAACCAGTTTGTGGTCCGACATGACATCAGCTCGGTGGCTTACTTGGACATCCTGCACCATTGAACGGAAACGTGAGCGCACCAGTACATGATCTAGGTATTTCTTTGTGTACCCATCGTTTGAGAAGAAGGAGAACGTAGGCATGGCTTCTTTCTGAAGCACGAGTCAGCAACAACAAAACTGTTAGCAGACGCAAAGGAAAGCATGCGGATCGAATTATCATTGATATACACCGAAACGACCAACTGTACCAGGGAACACTTCCATATTAAACCCGGTTTCAGCATTGAAGTCTCCGACAATAAGCACTGCGTGACTAGAAGGGATATTATCCAATGTGTCCTGCAGGTCCTTGTAAAAGCTATCCTTATCACTGTGATCACTCACCTCAGTGGGTGCATACACAGCGACAATGGAGGTCTTTACGATTCCATTTAGTTCAATCACAGCAATGCGTTCAGAAAAAGGTTCGAAAGAGCAAACAGGCGACATAATTCAAAGTCTGCGGTGCATGTTATAATTAAACCGGTCCAACTCGACATGAGAGTATCGATTATTTAGAAGTACTTAGCAGTAAGGTTGGCCAAAATAAATTGCGTCAAGCACCAGTCAGTGCGTTTGTAATCTTTGTAAATCTGTCTACACTGAAGTAAAGTAACATTATGTGCAACGCAGCTAGAAACTGCATTCTTGGTAATGAACTGTATTTATTGAAACTGTGCGAGCAGCATCACAGTGTGTCTCATTTATAGCATTCTGATTAGAAAGTCATCATCATGATCTAACTGGCGAGCAATATATTTTGTCTCATTAGCATTCTGATCAGAAAGTCTTCATCATCTAGCTGAGGGACCCTGGCTAACAAACGCTAGCCTAAACATTGTCTCTGACCATTGACCAGAAAGGTATTGTATACCTTCTTTTAATTTCTTTTAGAACCATATAAACCAGTAATTCATATTTCCTACGGAATACCAAGCAACAAACGTATGTCCAGTAAAGGGAGATGGTTCAAGACAGAGCGAACGTGTTAAATCTACTATCCATGTTAGAAGCACATTCAGTTTGACGCAATTTACGCCAAGCGGTGGATGACATTTCTTTGCTGGGTGTCCAAAACACGACATATTGATCGATGTATAAACGTTATTAGTTTCCGAGTCTCTTCAAAATTCCAGAGAGGCAATAACATAAGCGCAATACATTAAGTTTAACGTAAAAGTTATTTTAGCACATTTTAAATCATCTGCACCATTATTTCTGCCTTCATCTGTTTTACAATATATAAGTTCCGAAGACCAGTTTCCGGTTCCGGTTATTCCCTGGCTTCAGTGTAAACAACAGTAGTATACTAGTAAACGTAATAAATTACAAAAAATGAGCGGAGCAATAGTCAAAGTATAATATCTTTCGAAATTTCGATCGATTTTGGTTAAACGAAATTTCCATCGATTGCGATTGCGATCGATTTCGATTGCACCTATTTTTAGCCGCGACTGTAGTTACTAGTTAATTAACTAATTCATATTTTTAACATCCCCGAATAGTAATATTATACCAGATTCATCATCAGCACGGTGAGATGTACTGTAATATGCGCACCGAAATAATAACTTTACAATAATAATTCATTGAAAAATAAGCAGATTTTGTTTGAAAATTGTAAAAATAGGCTGACACGCTTAACTAAGAATAAGTAAGATAAAATGTACGTAAAGTACATAAAACAGTATTTGCCGATAGAGTTATGTGAACAACAGCAAGGGGCGCAGCGAATTTACATTTTTCTTTCAAGGACCAAATACCAGACCTGCTCAAATCTTACGTCGTATACAAATTCGTCTGTTCTGCTTGTGAAGCAGACTATATCGGCTGTTCACGCCGACACCTTACGACCAGGATTTCCGAGCACACTGGTATTTCGGCCAGAACTGGTAAAACACTTAATAATGCTCAGTTACAAAATTCAGCTATATTCCAACACCGAAACTCATGCAATAACGCAATTTCTGCAAATGATTTCTCAGTGATCGCACAAATAAGTAGTCAGGAACCGCATGCGCCGTCTTTACTGCTAAATTACGAAAATGTACTTATTCGCCACAAAAATCCATCCCTTAACAATGTAAATTCGCTGCGCCCCTTGCTGTTGTTCACATAACTCTACCGGCAAATACTGTTTTATGTAATTTACGCTTAACTAATATTAGTTAATTACTAATTAACTAAAGCAAATTTTGACAAAATCTATATGTCTTTCACCTGTCCGATATCAGGCCTTTCAAGCCAAACAGTTGTTTTAAATCGGCCCTGTAGTTATTGAGGAGTTTAACGGCCGGATAGCCGGTGCCAAATTTTTCCCTCTGACAAAAACAAAAACGCTTCGATTTGCTGCGTTCAATAATGTTCAACTACATGGATGATAAATTGTTATGAAAATACAAAATAAATCCAACACCAACTATCCATAATAATGATTTCGGAGCGAGGTCAGTGGAACGAGCATAGCGAAGAATTCACTGGCCAGAGTAGTAAGTTTCGACGGTATCCGTTTCTGGGTTTTTGGAGGTTATACGCATAACTCAACTTAAGAGGAAGAGTAGCTCATTTGAAAGCTTGAAATCTCTATTTTTGGTCTATAGTTAGACGGACGCAGGGTTTTTTTCAATTTCCGAATCGCGAAAATTACGCAAACCTGTTTTTTTAAAATGCGTAACGGTGTACCAAAAAAGCGTAATTTTTATCATATCACAATATTTAAAAAATCGCTGGAATGAGATATGCATTAATATCAGCATGTAACTGTTTCTATCTTTCCAGAACGCATTAGTTTACGGATTCTTGAAAGACATAAACTGTTTATACTGCTATTAATGCATATTGTCATTGTAGCAGATGCTGTTGTGCATTGGGAATCATGTTGAATAATTTGGGGAAATATCCAGCCCATATGTCAGCTGCTGAGTTTGTCCTCCGGACCTAGAAATAAAAGGCGTAAATCACGCAGAGCTTGATCAAAAAATGCGAAACGGGTCCTTAAAAACGCGTAAATTACGCAAAAAATGCGAAAAAAACCGTGGACGGACGTGAAGCCAATATTCAAAATATTCCCACAGAAACGGCCAAAGGGGCTCGTGTCGGGTACCGAAGGGATGCAAAAATCACGTTACTTATTGTAAAGACAACCGGTGTACAATTCTGAGTCAAATTGGACTCAATTTGTACAGCAAATAAGCCTCTATAAGTATAGATATAGTGCTTTGATACGTGGTTCTGTTAAGATGCAGGATTTGGGTCAAAACAGCTTCTAAAATAGGCACACCACGCCAAAAATAAACGATAATGGTAATATCTCGGCAACCACTTGAGATATAATTACTTATATACACGGAAAGGTTGGGCAAAATGTGTTTCAATGGGCCATGGGATCCAAAATTAAACGAGAATGGTAATACGACATCAACCGCTCGCGTTATGTAGGTATTTTTGGTCTCATTTAATTCACCCTTTATATACGTATATTTTTGCAAATTGCTAGGACAATAATAGGAATATATTGTCAACTACTATTCAAGCACCGTAAGTGAAATTCGTTGGCTCATTTTGTAATTTAATGCTCAATATAACTGTGCACATCTCTCTAAACTACATTTTCAACACTCAGAATTCGCCATCTTGGCCAGAAGATAAACTACTAGTTTAATTGGGTAGGGAGATATAGCCAGTTTCGCGTATTTCGAGTCTTATAAAAGGTTTTAAACTCATTTGGACATTAATCCTGAAACAGTGGTAACACTATGTAAATACCTTATAAGTTTCACAAAGCCTTAATATTCCTCCATAAAATGAACTTGATTTTATCTGATCAGTCTCCCCGGTTGTAGAGATACAGCCAACAGACCCTTTTTTGCGCCGAAGCGTGCGCCTTCAGATTTTTTATGACCGAAAGAAGTTGAAATCCGCTTTCGCGGCTAAAAGGGCACAAAACAGATGTTATGCTTTACAATGAGCTATTACGCGGCGAGTCAACCGGCCCAGTAGAAGCTGAATTATGCGTATCACCTCAAAAATCCAGAAACGGACTCTGTAGAAATTTACGCTATCGAAAGTGAAACTTTTTCGGTACGCTCGTTTCGCTCACTACACTAAGAGATATTTAATAATGATGTACATTGTATGGTGGACCCCTATCAACTGACTGCAATTTTAGTGTTTATTGACCCCACAAGCAAAAATTTAGAGATTATTTTGAGCTTCATAAAAAATGGCGATTTTATGCCTTGAAGAAAATTGTCCCTTATTAGTTGTGCAGAATAATACCTGGGCGACTGAATTGAAGGCACGTGAAATACACCTTGTGGCACATGGTAAGCCGAAATACCTAGCCCCCCACTTCCGTGGGAAAGCCAGATATGGTCAGTAAAGGTGAATTTCCAAACTATTTTTAGACTACTATGAAACATCGTTTTTGTTCAATTTGAAGACCTCAAAGCTTTTTGTTCAAATTTGACGCGCCTTATGTTCAGCAAACGGATAAATGTGTTTATAGCAGCTGTGATTATTTCCTAAAGCATTGGGCGTTTTTGGAAGTATATTAATTTATGAGCATGACCATAACGATTGTTGTCATTGCAATATGAATTTTTCATTCAGTTCGAAATTTAAATTTTAAGTGTAGTCATTAGGACGAGCGGGGAAGCGAAGAATATTCTTACTAGATGTCAGTGGTGAAATTTTACAGTGTTCGTTACTGGGGTTTTTAGGGTGGTACGCATAACTCAAAGCTGGCAGGACGGATTGATTCGAGCATAGCTCATTAAATTTTGAAAGCTACCATCTCTACGTGCTGTTTAGTTGGGCGCGAAATCTGATAACATCTGTCTTCCGAAAAAGTGGGCCAAAGGGTTCGGCTCGAGCCGAAAGGGACCCGAAAATCACGTTATTTATTGTATGTCGACAACCCGTTGAGCAAATAAACCGCTATGATTTTCCACACTATTCGTCCAACAGCCTGCTGTCATTGTGAATTATGTAGGATGCACATAGTTCCTTAAAAATCAGGCGGCGATTCTTGTCGTTGTGGTCTTCCGGTTTGGAGAGGTCAACGCTTAGTATTTTTGAAAGACCGAAGTACTGTCGATACAGTTTTGCAATCTTTGAAAGTTATATGCTGATATAAATAGTAAATGAGATCCAGTAATATCGAGTTTCCTCCAGGCTTCCCCATATCGTGCCCGCAGGCAGTTTTGGTCTTACCAAGCTTAGGCCTCCAGATACTTTACTACACGATTAAAATTATCGCTGATAGGGAAAAATTTGCAAATTTTACCATTTTCGCTAAAAATAGTCAAATTTTTCCGGTGAAACTAAAATTCGTTATATGTTCCATTTATAGATAATCGCAATGCAACGACATTTTTGACAGTTAGTATTTTATGGACCTCCAGTCTACCACATGAACTATGGAAATCGCGCCACGGCGCTTTTAGTTTACTCCAATCATGAAGGGGTAGAAAATTTTTTAGGAATGAGAGGTGGAAGAAAGTTTAGGAGGTAAGAATTGAGTGTTTTGAAATGAAAATGAAATGTTAAAATTTTTATGTTTTGTATGAAAAATGTTGAAATATCAAAATGCCCCAAACGTCTCCTTTAACGTTAAATGCCGTTTTTAAATTAGCGTTTTAGGTAATTTAATCAAACTTTTAAGTTTAGAACTAAGCGTCAATAAAGTTTAATCTTATTAATTTTATGTCAACTAAGAAGTATTTTACAGGGGCTTGGCCAAAAAATTCCTGGAAGCACTGAAAAAGTGAAAGCCAAAATTCTACCAAAATTTTGGTGTTTGTAAAATATAACGAGAATACTTTTGTAACGGCTGGACAAAAGACTGAAAACCTCACTGACATTGTGTAATCGGTAGACTAACATAGATAAAACCATTGATTAAAAATGTCTCACAGTAAACATTGTTAGCACACTGACCGTAAGGGGTTTACTGAACATAGCGTTGAACCAGCTCAGAAATAGCTCGACGGTAGCAGAGAAGCTCAGTAGCTACAGTACTCGCCAGAAATAAGTGCTGTCCGTTCGACAAGGCCCAATTCTTGCTCGAATTTTGCAAAAGACCTGTTCGAAGTTTTTGGAGCGTATTTTTTCTAATTTATTCAAGAGCCAACAAAAGTTTTTTTCAAAAAGTGTTCGCTTGCTGATCAAAAATACGTAGGTTTTGTTCGACTTCGGTTCAATGTTCGTTCGTTCAAAAGGCGACAGTCTGCGGCTTTCTGATATTACCAATCAGTAGTGCATATAACTTCCTCGGATATTTCACTTAATGTGGGCTAGGATCCGAGACCGTATGTCATACATTTCTATCAACAACTTTAATCTCAAACCCTGCGCGGTACTAATTCCTGTAACTAGCGATTTTTTGAATATTTTATCTGCCTAGCTAGAATTAATAAATAGATGATCAGAAACAATATTACTATAAAGCGAATATGTTGCAATCGAAAAACAAATCTTAGTTGAAAATTTTAATCTAGCTTAGAATATGAAAAATTTATTTAGAATGTTTCACATTATTTGCAGTGCCCGGATGATTTATTGGGAAATATCAGGCTGATGCCTAGTTCTTCTACAATTTTATGCTGGCTAATCCATTACAACTCAAATACCCACGCAATAAAAATAATCGATTGACAAACATTCTTTTAACTTATACTTAGCGTCCAAAAATAATTTATTACCTCCGTCCGACAGTCCATGTAACGAAGAAGAGACAGATCCCAACGGTGCTGCTGAAGATCCAGGTAAGATTGGTAGCCGTGCTAAATGTGGTTGGCTGTTAGCGGCATTAATAAGCGATGCAACAGCAGCAACTGCAGCATGCTGTTGTTGTTGACTACCATTGATTACACTAGCAATAGATGTTTGCTGTGGCTGAGCCAAAGCCGACAAAGCAGGAATAGGTACCGCAGAAACTGCTGCAGCAGGGGTGGCAGCCGGAGTCACGTGCCCACCTGGTATAGCAATTAGTCCCCCTGCCAATGTTGTAGGTACGCCTGCGACGTGTTCCCCACCAATTGAAGTTATCGTCACAGCGGCTTGCGGTGGTTGGTGCAGCGGCTGCTGGCTGACGAGTAACTGCGGTAGCGACGTAATGGGAAGTGCTGCGCCTGCTGCAGCAGCAACTGACAACTTCTGTTGCTGTTGTATGTGATGCTGGATTTGAAGTTGCTGTTGAAGTTGATGCTGTTGTTGTTGTGCGAAGTGATGTTGCTGAATCTGATGGATTAATTGCTGTTGTTGCTGATTACTTTGTTCTTGCTGCTGTTCCTGTATTTGCTGTATTAACTGTTGCTGTTGTTGTTCTAGGTGTATTCGATGTAACAACTGTTCCTGTTCATGTTGTTGCACTTGTTGAAGAAGTGGTTGGTCTTGCGATAGTTGCGGACCGTTTCCCCCCTGTAACTGACTTTGTTGTTTTACAGACCCATCTAGGTGATGTTGAATAAGCAAAGGTTTTTCTTGTTGAGCAGGCTTCTGTGACAAAATCGTTTGCATTAAAGGTGGTGCCGGCACCACATGTAAACCTGCAGGTGCACCTGAAACTTCGACACTGGCTAATCCGGGACGCAGCGCAGCATGTATACTTGCCAAAGATGCAGGCGGTATAATGACTTGTGGCGGCGGTTGCGCAATATTCAATATTGGCCGATGCTGCTCAGCGAGAGAATGCTTTTGTTGCTCCAGCAGTTGTGCCTGCTGAACCTTTTGTATTAACTGCTGCTGTTGGATATCTGGAAACAGACGGGATCCAGGAATATTAAGAGCACCAGGACCACTATGCAGTAGTGGCACTGTTGGTAAAGCTGCAGCGGCGAAACCTTGTGCCAAATGAGTAATATGGCTTGGTGTTGACAAAATTTTTTGTTGTTCAAATCCTGCCGCAATCTGATGCTGCGCTAATTCTGCCGTAGACAGCAAATTCTGTACACCGGTGATACCAAGCCCTAAGATAATGAAATTATAATGAATAACCTAAGCTTCAATGATGGCACCTATGTAGATAAGAAAAATTAATTTCCGATCTCAAACGTAGTGATTAAAACGTACTTGAAACCATCAGACAAAACATACCAAAACATCAATTAAACAACACTGCTGAATTTACATTCGAAAATAAAAATTCAGAGAAGGAGCGACTGTATTAAACAGAAGTACAGTTGCATTTCGAGCGAACTATTAACATGGTCGACAATTTGAAGGTATTAAATATTATAATAAAAAACCCACTTTAAACCCAAACGCATTCCGGCGATTCACGACCGACTTGAGAGCGGGTATCAACAGAGTGACCATCATTTTTGGCGAGTACTGTATACGATATAAACACGGTCAATATGTAGGCATAACCGATAAAGGTATTGCAGCATTAATTATTTTATCTCTGGGCTCTCCGCTGAAGGGCCCTAAAGAGTTTCGAACTCCCCCAGATTTCGCAGGACGTGGGCAGCTGGGTTCCCCCCAGGTAACATGAGGAAATTCCCCAAGGTATTTTCATTTCCCCTAGGGTGTCACTTTGGACGTAGCTCAAAGGTCCCACGCAAAATTTTCATCCTGAGAAGAGGCCAGTTTCATCCTGATTGATACCTCAAAATATATTAAGTAATAATTATATTAAATTTAAATACGTTTGAAATACTATTTTGATACGAATATTCCCTCAAAGACACGATATAGGTACGCCATCACAACCGTTTTTGAGTAAATTTTAGTGTGCGGCATGAATGCAGAATTTTAATAGGGACAAAATTAATAAAATTGAAACTGTTTTTAGGTTCTAAAGTGATATAATACTCGCAATATCATTGATTATTGACCTCAATCTTTGATAGGTGCTCACTCGTTGGTCACTTGAAACTCTCGCGTGGTAAAACCATGTTTTACTCTGATCTTTTACAATTTACTCGTTTTAGTTCGCTGCTATATTGTGAGTTAGTCAATATTGTAGCGAGTACTGTTTGAGCAATTGAGTCCAAGCCGACATTGGGCACAACATTTCACACTTTCATTACATCACAAAAAGGTTAAGGTGTGAAACTTGTTTTATACAGCAACGGCAGCAAAATATATGCCAACATTGCGGGAATAGTCTGTGAAATAAGGTTGCTATGAATCATTTCATTCCATAGATACAACAATAGCAGAGCTAAATTCTACATAAATTTATGCAAACTGACTTTGACCAAATATAATGGTTTTCCGCGCAATCTTTATTTAAAACGATGAATAATTACTCAACCTTGTAATGTATGGCATTCAGTGAAACTACGAGCAAAACTATTTTTCACTGTGTGTTTCATGAAAATTGTGCATCATAAAGCAAAACGCCCTAGTGTAAAAAGAGAGTAGGGAAAAATTTAACACAATTACATCAAATTCTAGAGTAGTGCACAATCACAAACCTTCAAGCGTAAAAACCTAAGATAATTCACACATACAAACAATACACAGTGATCGCGTATACAAGGTCAAACATTGTGCGAAAAGGCTATAGATTGTCAACAGCACTACAAAATGAACCTGATTTGACTAAAATATCTGTTCCATCCGTTGCCGAGATACAGCCAAAAAATTATTTTGCCAATTTTGACTATCCGATCTTGTTTTGCATATTTTTAAGAAAGCGGAGGAGAAGGAACTTGTTTTCAGGCCTCACCAAAGGACACACATAAAGCTTTCAAGGTTTCTTTTGAGCTATCATGCGAGACGATCGGACGCTGCAAATCTGAGGTATGAATACAAAACATTCACACCTGACTGTCCCAAATTTAACCACATTTAAATAACATCACTTCATTAACAGTCATATAATTTAATAGGGAGATTTTGGCGTGTTTTAGCCATCCAAAGGAAAATTTGGCAATTTTTACCCAAAATAGAAACAAATTCGAATATATTTTCTGGGATCTCCAAATTGGGGGACGGGGGAAGGGGAGTGGGGGTCCTGGCATTTTTTGGTTCCCACTAGTTCAAAATAGGTGCCCCCGGTTCACGCCCCGTGGCAAAATTGTGGGCTTCCGAGGTTCATTACCTCTTGGCAAATATTTTTGTATTCAATCGGTCAAAAGTACATAAAATTCGCTCAAAATTTATACTAAAATTCGGTTCTGAAACTAAAACTTTCGCAAATTTTGCTTCAAAATCGCTTTTTCACTCTATCAAAAGCATTTTGGTAGTATTCCTGACACGATTTTTAACCGTTTTTCTTGGAAAAATGCTTAACCAGGCTCCTCTCGGTTCTGAACTAAGGCCCCCGGTTCATACCCCTGGCAAAATTTTCAGCGAATGGAGAGCCCAAACCTTCAGATTACAATTTCCTAAATTTAAGTAGAGCAGACGTTATGGTCATTGCATATTTTGTTGGTACCCGATGAACTGTGAATGATTTCAAGGCTTTAAATTTATCATTAAATCTGCTGTTATAAAGATTTTTGAGCTCGTGGAGAACGGTGACATGGTTTTTATAAAACTGTGATTAATATACCTACGTATTTAAAAATACATAGATGCTGCATACCACCCGCATTCCCTCCTCTATGAAACAAGATGATTATATGGCTAATGCAATTCGGAATCCGTTAAAAATTGTACTGACGTTGTACTGCAGTTATACAAATTGGCTTGCTTAACAATATGCCTGATCATAAGCCTCGCGCTTGATAAAGCAAATATTTGACGCGTAGAATTTTCGAGTGTTTTTACGATACCATGGACCTACTTGACACGCTATTCGTGAAAATTTCGAGCGCTTCAGTAATTTACAAAAAGTCAAAGTTGCTGAAGCTATTAGCGAAAATATTGAGAGCTTCAGCAGTTTGCAGAAAGTTAAGGTTGCTAAAATTCTTAGAATTTTTGCTCTGTCAATTGATAGAATCTAGTCTCGCTGTTAACCTAAAGAGACCAGCTATACGAAATCGTAAAAAACCTGGAGAGCGACTTTTCAGATTACACTTGTATTTTATACTGTAATCCAGAATGGTAACCAATTTAGGACACACAGATTGTATAAAATAGTTGGCATCTTTGTTTAGTTTTCGAGTGTACAAAATAACACCGAAAGCGCAGGTTAAAAATACTACAAAAGTAATAAAGCACCTTCAATAGATTGGTTTGCAACCGATGGTACATCTGGATTGGCTACGGATGAATCCTGATTCTGTGTCGGTTGTAGCAACTTTAGATCTTGCTTCTCAGCTACGGCTTCCACTATGTCTGCAGTTTTTTCCGCGGTTTCGAGGTTTTGCACATCCGGGCGTTCGTGAAGTTCTTTTGTCATCTTGTGCACCATATTACGATAATACGCATACGCCTTGCTCGACTTGTCACGTAAGAACCTGACAAAAGTAGATTTCACAACGTTTTTCCGGCACCCTTAACAAATTGTAGTGAAAATACTATTTATAAGCTGTATACATTATATATAATTTTTCTATCAAATTATGATTACCATATACTACCACACGACACAAAGTGACGAACTAAAATGACAAAACATCATGACAGATCTCAGTTGACAGTAATTATATTAGTATTAAGTCAAATTCAAAATATTCTAAAAATGAGTTGGTAAATATGATTCGCCAACAATACAACAAAAGTTCGTAACATTTGGACATACCAGTAACAAGGATCTTTACGATATATTTGCATTGCGCTAACTTCTTCTTTATACCCTTCTTTCGACACCAATTCGGCGAGTCTTTTTATAGCATCAAGTGTGTTTGGATCCAGAGCTTCTAAAACAAATAAAGAAATTATTACTACAATACAGAAGCTCAAGAACTTTACTAAAAAACCACGACTGAGTGACGTTATTATTATTATTAAAAATACACCCTAAAAGAACGCTGGCAAAACCATAAATTGAAATTATTACTACTCGCAACTACTGCTGTATGGATTTTCAAGGAGTGTTATCGATCACTGTCCCATCTGCACGACGAGGACACGATTTATATCGCAACTGCATCGTTTATAAGTGCGGCTGCTTCGAATATGCCCTTTCATTCAGCCACAGTTCATCACTTAGTGCGGTTAGCCCAAACCGAATATTACGAAGCTATACCCGAACAGACAAGCTTGAACCAGTCCCAATTGCGGTGGTGATTTCGTTCACAAAACGAAACTCCAAAAACCAGCAAAGTACGCCATGTCAACAAACAGGTGAAGTAAATAATTGTTAAATCATTTAGCCCTAACCCCATGTACAAGCTCCAGCCTAACAATATTACAGGAGCAATACAATATTAAGCTCGCTGTTGGCACAATTGTTGAAAATCACTATCGTAAACCTGAAACTATTTCATTCTTGAAATGATAAAAACGTCGATAAATCTTTCGAAATTTACTAATCATATAAGAAAATGTTATGCTTTTAAGAGCCATGTGAACTTTGGAAACACTTAGTACGTAGTAATATACAACGCACATAATACAAAACGAAATGCTTTGGTCTTATGCAGCAGCTGTAAAAATTATGGACAAATTCTAGGTTTACACGTAAAAGTTCCATCACGAGATCATTATCTTTCCACCGATACAAATTTTTTATATAAACGTTGCGAAAAACACATAGTATATAGGGTATGATGTTTATAGCACACATTTTTTGACATTGTGCAGAGCAACAAATCATCGATCACATGGACTACAGTACCGAATCCAAAGTAAGTGGGAGTAAACTTAACCGATTTCAATAGATTATAAAATGCGGAAAGGCAACGTTCTGATATTTCGTGAACATGGTAAAAAGAAACTACTCACGGCCATGAGTGGTCATTACAGTAAGATACTAACTTTCTTCGTCATCATCAGAATCGCCACCTCGACGACTTTTGTTCGATTTAGCCACTGACAAAGGAGGTCCAAACCGCGAACTGCGAAGTGTATCTGAACGTAGTTGAATCTTCATAACCCTGAAAACGGTAATGATGTTAATTTTGCTAGCACAACCATGTGCTATCGTTGTAGAAATACTACTAAACTTAAAATAGTACGTCGTATGCGAAGGTGAAATGGAGCGAGTTTGGGTTCATTAACAGTCGTTATAATGTGTAATCGTTTGTAGCGGGCTCTGTGTTTGATGTATGTTTGACCAAAAACCTCTGGAATCTTCGATGCCTTAAAATGCTTGTCCAAGAGGAGATAAGAATCCCCACCTATTCGGCGTGTCACAGACAGGGTGTGTAAAAATTTATGGAAAATTAATTGCAATTAATTGTCCCAATTAACTGATTATTCACGACTCCCAATTTAACTGATTGGTTGGATTCCAATTAATTGGACTATGTGGTACGACAGAGAGCCAATACTGGGCTCTCCAAATTGGGAAGGGGGTGGGGGCCCTAGCTTTTTCAAATTACGCCTGGCAAAAACTGAATGCTCCGTGGCAAAATTTTGGGATCCCCCGGTTCATCGCCTCTTAGCAATTTTTTTTCCAATCGGTCCCAAGTATATACATAAAATTTGATCGAAACTTGTACTATAATTCGGACCTGAAGTCAAAAATTTCGCAAATTTTGTCAAATTAGCTTCAAAATCGCTTTTTGTCTACACAAGCGTTTTGGCAGTGTTTGGGAGAAGACTTTTAACAGTCTTAGAAAAATGTCCCTTGCCAAAATCGGGTGCCCCATGGTTCGGAGCCAAAGGATGCGGTTCATGGCCCCTGCCAAAATTTTCAGCGACTGGAGAGCCCAGCAGTATAGGACAAAACTATGGTAAGTAAGTTATGATGAATGCGTTATTTAATATTCCGCAGGAATAATTGTGTTTCCATTTTCTGTATACCATACGCATGTGGGCAATATATATAACAAATAACAATCATTACGCATAATCTATTATATTATACAAGATGCTATAATCCAACTAGACTGGAACCTAGCACAGAGGTGTGCGCGTGCAGAAATTTTTGAGCCCACAGGTATCTGCGGAAATCCGATGGTTGTCCACAGCCAGTTTAGGCTAGCGGGCTCATAAAAATTTTTCAGAAACGCGAAGCCCAAAAATTATAGACCTTTATCGATGTCATAGGAAGATTATTATTACAAATTACAAAACCTGGACGATTTAGAACTTTGACGAAATGTTCTTTCCATCGGTCGCTTCCAGTCGATGCGGCGATTTCCGTAGTGAGATGCCTTCTGGTCTGACAGTCCCGTACAGTCCTACGGTCGTCGACTGGATCCAGCGTTCGCGATGACATCCAGTTACTCTGTTGGCAAGGAGTCCGACCAATCGCTTCTACTGCGGTATTTTCTAAAGCTTCCTTCGTGGTGTGCATAACATACCTAGGATGTCTACTTCGTCGCCGAAAGAGGTGAATGAATTTGTGAGTTTGACGTGAAAGTTGTTGTGCACATCTTGATCGGGCAGTCCCTCGGTTCCAATTCATAACTGTTTCCGCCTGTACCATGCGTATGTGGATAAACGCACTGAGCATGTAAACGATAGCAAACTGTGATCTGATTCAATGGACGTGCTCCAGTACAAACAGCGTGCCTTGATTGTTAACTGCTATATTTGCTTCATGCAGAGATGCCTTGCCGTGCATTACAGTCGTTGATGCCCAAGTTTCCATGTATCGTCGCTTATGGCGCATTGCGGTAATTGCGGCAAAGAGTCAATGGGCAAACAGGAATGAAATAAAACGATCCCCGTTGTTATTTCGCGTTCATATAAAGTCGTGTGTTCCGCGACAGCTCTCCTCTCCGAGAAGCCTCGTTCCATATTGTGGCGTTGATGTCTCCGCCTACTATCAGGAAATCGCCTCGTTTTGTTTGACTGACCATTGAGAGACTTTTTCAAAGTGTTTGGCTCCTGGCATTTGTCGGTGCCCTCGGTTGGGGCCTCTTGGCAAAAGTTTGACTCCCCCGACAAAAAGCACCCTGGCTAAATTTTTGGCTTCCCTCGATAAAAACATCAACCAGGTGACGTAACTGTGTTTGTTTTTCCGTTACTGTACGTAACAAACAATGTTTTTTATACAGAAATCCCTTTCTGGGGTAAAAAATTTAACTGATTTCAGCAAAAAATCTCGCTAATGAGATGAGCGGCGTCGTTCGTAACTGCGATGCCGACACTCTTCTGTCCAGTGTTCTTGGAACTGTCACTACGTAAAATTATTTGTATATACAAAGGATGACCAGCACGCAACCAACCAGTTCATGCAACCCGACTCAGGAAGTCGTAATTGGCTGCGGGAAACAATTCTTATATTTCTTTCGTAGACAGTTTTCGCCAACAAATCAGATGTTCCGTTTTGAACGATAGTTCGACATTAAATGATGCAAATGTGAGGATTTAACAATAGTGAACCTCCTAGCGCCATGGGCAGGGTCACCGCATCGTTTCCCAGTTCTGCCGTAATGTTTTGTTGATTGAACAGATCAGTAATATTCATGGCAAAGTTTCTCAATGATACAACTGAGATTTTGAAGCCCAGAGGTTTTGGGGGCCCTGCTAGGGATGCGCACAGAAGACTGGTTACCGAACAGGTTTGAATCAAGCTCAGAGCTAGAAAGAGCCACAAGAAATATTAAAGCTCATATCGCTAAAAAGTCAGATAGGACGTAAAAACGGAATTGTTCGAGCTACACTTGGCGATGGGGCCCTCCTTAAGAATGCAAAAAGTCTACTCGTAAAGGCGACAAATTAGCAAAACGTCGGATGGTACTTTATCAAATAGCGGAAGGTTGGCAATCCAAGGAACAGTTTATCGAAGGATGAGAAGGAATTAAAGGATTAGATCAATTATTCCACTAACTTAAAAATGCCATCCCAGTAGTGTTCGCGTCACCACTGCCAGGGAGACAACGAGACTAATCACTTAGGCATAGCAGATAATGGCAATATCAGGCCTCGTACCATAGAAAGGAGTGTCGCGACGGGATAAGAAATATGACACCTTAAAGAGGAAGAAATATGGTATCGAAGAAAAATGACACTTTAAGGTAGAAGAAATGAAGCAGAGAATGAAATATGGCTCGCCAATGGGCTTATGTTGGAACATAACGCAATACAAGTGTTAACTGCATTATCCATGTGGACCTGTGACGGCTGCTGGTGACCCGCGTGTTACACGCTACCCCCGGGCTCAAAATTTAAAACTGTACAAGGGCTGGGTCGTTGGTATTCGTACCCGCGCACAGCTCTCACCTAGCGCTGTGGCTAGACTTCTAAATGAGAAGTAACCTCGTAAGTTAATCTATCATATCTCTAGCATATATAACAAGACTACAAGAAATCATATGAGTAAAAAAGTGCAACAGCTACAAAATGCTTCGAATCACGCATTATATGCAGCAAAGCACCGTAGGGCTCATATTTATATACGTAAGTAATTTTTATTTCGGTATTACCTGCGAGCATGATCAACCAGCATTGCGCAAAAAACTTGTTGTAAGCTTTATTTCTGCTTTTTATGTTTGTTTTCATGTTGTTAATAAAATTGCACAGGGTTTCTAATAAAATTGCACAGGGTTTCTAAGTTTCAAAACACATTTATATACATCAATTGGGTGTAAATAATTAATTGCAAAAATTGATTGGTAGCTTTCGCAATTAAAATTAATTGATTCGTCAACAAACAATTGATGGATGATCTGCCAATTAATTTTTTACAGCCCCTGGTCGCAGAACCTATAACATAACCCATATGAATGTGCAGAAAACAAGAAAAGGAATATAGTACAATTCAAGCAGCAGAAGATAAACTATCCCTTTTTTGGATATGTGCATTGTCGATCCTAAACCCAATGATAAGACATGAAACATTTTTACGCTGGTGTCTAGATAATCAAACCATGGATATCAGTGGAGACCAACAACACTTGGGCCCACAGCAGCCCAAGTAGAGATGCTGCAAAATAAGTGATGTACAGCAAATTTGTATGTAGCCGACAGATTCTTGGTAGTGTCTCCCTTGATGTGTAACCTCGGTCGTGACATATAAATAGCGAAACATCCCACCAACCCCAAGGCCAGATATGGCAATAAAAACTATAACTAGTTTTTGGCCATCTTGAGAAGGAAGATAGTGTCGAAGCTCTTAGCGTTCAAATAAACGGCACATCGTCATCAGTTTTGCTATCGAACAAAAACTTTGATAGAAAACCATCCATCACAAGATGAATTTACGAGTTGCATAAACAAACAAATTTTTTTACAATTTTTCATCCAGCGCCTCAGTAAAATATCCGCTCGAATCTGTTTCAATAAACTAGCCTCCATAAGGCTACAACAATGACATTCCGGCACCGCAGCTCCCAAGATCAACGGTTTGGAAGAATAGCAAACAATGAACGTCCCTGGCAGATTCTACAGTATTTACTATATCGTTATGATCTTCGTCAAAAATTTATTTTTATCATCACATTTTGGTAAAATAAGTTTTCCCTGTTGTGTTACTGCTAAGTGTGCCATACTGATTAGATTACTCATAGACGTACCCAAGGGCGTGGCAAAAGGGGACATCCACCACCAACTCACTTTTTCTGATAAACGTTAAAAACTCGTTGAGGTTGTAACAAAATGCATGTGAACGACAGCCCCCCCCCGAATTTTGAAGAGCTTGCGACGCCCTTCACGGGGCTCCTGCAATATAAAACATAATTGATTTTTAACTAGTTCACCAATAGGTTCTAATGCTGAGGCCTCAGCTTAGCTAGAGTAGATACCTAAAACACATGCACGTACTAAAATAATCAGAACTGACTTGCGTAAGAATAATCAGACTGACTATTCGAAAGTAAATGTTACTGAAGTTTTTTGCACAGAATATGTGAAACGAGCTTACGGTTGTGATTGTGATGCTCCACTCGCAGTTTTGCCAGTTGATGAACCTACAAAAATATGTGCGTGCTATAACAATATGTGTTTAGTCAAAATGATGAGAGTTAACTTGTGAAAAGAATAGGAGCACGGAGACAATGGAGCAGTGCACTATGTGCCATTTGCATTACCAATAAAAGAGTCTTTACCATTTGACCGAATTTTTGGGTTGTTGAAAGTGTCCAAAATAATAATGTATCATCACAAAAATGCTCATAAAGTACCAGAGTGATTCAAACCTAAAAACATGTATTCTTTGTAAAGCTTCAGTCCAGTTAAGTTGCCACAATGAAGAACACGTCTATTTAAGGACGAAAATGTCAGTACCTGTGAGACTTATAAAATTACTTGTAATAACTCACAAGTAAATGCCACAAATTCAGTCTTCTTCTGCGAGTATACACATAACTGCCTGATCGCTTGCAGCCAGAAATTTGCTCGATACCAGCCTTACACAATTTAAAAGCTATCATGCAAGTCATTTACTGAAAACTGGAAGCACAACCACGCACAGAAATAAAAACAAATTTTCCGCGAAATCGTTTGCATGTAGTTCGCGTAAAATTGGAACCTGTTCAATTGGTATTCGCAAATTGTTTGAAAGCGATTTGCTCTTATGTATTCTGTCCATAACTGTATATTTTAGAAGTTCGTACTTTCTAAATGTGCGGTGCATATGCCAGAAAAAGCACCTCTGAAGTTTACATCACCAGTTCAAACAGCTTTGTTCGATAAAAATCTGATTAATTTAAAGCCGCGGAGAGATGTTGGGCTAAGGTTACGTTATGGAGTGTTTGCACATACGAAATATAAATAACGTTTGATTTTGCGGTAAATGGGCCGAAAGTTCTGCTACAACAGAAAGTTATTAGATGATTCTAAGGTTAATAGAAATTTCTTGCAATACGGTTGCTGTATAATGTTGCACGGATAACGCGAATCTGTGAATACAGAGTTATATGTAAGCTTGACGCAAGCACGAAAAAACTTATGACCCTAAAATTGTACAAAACTAATTTGTCGTTACCGGGCTAGGACACTTTCGTGACCATTTGTCATATCGCACATTATATGCTTAAGTACTGAATAATCCCACTACGGTCGTAATTCCATTACCAGAGATAGAACCTGTTCTCAATTTTGCAATGAAGGAAATGTATAATATACTTCTGCAAAGCCGTAAACGTAATAATTCTGGAAACAACTTAAAGTTAAGCAAAAACCACGACTTGGCAAATTGCTATAATATACATATTAAAACTGAATTTGCTGTACAGTGCTAGCCTGAAACAACACTAATCGAGAAAGGTAGGTGTTCAAGCCGCTTAGATGTGTCTTGTAAGTCCTTACGTTATCGCTTTTAATGGTCTTAACGTGAATTGCAAGCAGTTTCGAAATACTAAATCAATTTCGATGTGAAAAAACACACACCACTCCTGTTTCTACACTCTAAGACATACATGTTACACAATGTAGCCTAATCTTTACGGTGAGCTTTATATTACGTATATATAGCAACGGTTGTCGCTGCATGTGGTTTGCCAGCATTTGAGTTTCCACAGTGCTTTTGTGGAAGATGCCGAGCAGTAAAAGAAGGCAAAGAAACTGCTCTGTTAAGTTGAGTACACTGCAGAGCAAAGTAATATCGACATATCAATCACACTGGGTCAGTACCCGGCCATATACCGTGATCCAGTGATTCGGTCACAGATGTGACCCTAAATGACAAGGTGATTACAAATACATCAATTCATTTCCTTTTACCTTTACAATATTGGCTATAGCTAAACCCGTCACATTCGATTAAGCTGAAATTGTAAGCTATCGCAATAAAACGACTGTACCAAATAAAGGTAAATAAACTTATAGGTTGGTTATCAAGGGCACAAAGTCTTGATATTGCAGAGTAGCATGATGTTCAAAACTGAAACATTTTCGTGCCCCACGGAATGCATGATCCCGTTATGAATCCATTTTAAGCACACATAGACGGTAAACTGACACGGCTGCGTTAACTTAACTGGTTTTAAGCCCAACAATTCCGTTGCATCTCGTAAGCGAGCAATCAAAAAAACTACGAGTAATACTGAAACAAACATTGACCCGTGCTTCTATTATATTTCCTACTACCGAAATAGTACAGGACAAACGACTTACGGCCTGGAGGTAGTTATAGATCACAGCTACACATGTCAACTAAATACATAAATAATTCAAGCTTATGCAAACGGTAGGTACAAGTTCATTGCTTTACTTTCAAATGCACCACACAAAAGTATTATCTTTGCATTAACGTTTAACAATAACAATAAATTATCACAACTGAAAAGTATATATATATTTTGATCATAAGTGACAAGGGGATTAAACCATTGCGGCTCGAACCCTCTCGTGGGGCGAGCGCTAAACACTCCATTAAGGCTCACTCGCGCAGAAGAGGCACGACAAAGTGACAAAATTCGAGAGGAAAAATAAGATAATTTGGGGGTAATGGGCACAAGTAGGGATAAAATAGAACAAATTTTGATTACCAAAAAAATTTCGAAAATTTATCCCAACTGACAGGCTGCTTTCTTGGGGAGGCCACCCCCTCCCCCCAAGCATCCGCTACTCCCCCAGGATCTCGGATTCTCGTTCATTTATGATTATGTTACAGCCTTAGCCACACAATGCTTGTACTAGTAATACTTGTAGCATAAGCAGCCGCGCATTCAAACATTTGTGCCCACTACTGTGACGGCGTTCAAACGAGTACAATGGCGCTAGTTTGAACGAGCTATCGACGCACACAATATGACCGCCATGCACAGCATATCACAAGACAGACTTCAACAAACATAACAGATATGTGCCAGACTTTTCTTATACCGTGATTAAGCATTTGCCAGCGTCTGCAGCTGCCACATAAGTGCTACTGAAACCACGGTTGGGAAAAACCTTATATTTCCGGCCTAAAATGGACGTAGCTGCAAGCGTTGGCACATTAGCTGCTGGGGTGGATTGAAATTTCCTGCCTTAAGCATTAAAGTACGACTACGCCGACTCCAAAACGTGCTTTTTAATACTACTTTTACTTTTTATTTGTAACAATGATTATTAATTTATAACTAAAAATAGTAATCGTTAATTTATTCACAGTAATTTAAAATTTGTCCACATCACAGACGATATGAAAAATAGCCACTGTGAAAAACCGTAGCTAAACAGTCTCCGAGCCATGCCCGACGTAAAACCACAAAGACAGATGAAGACATTAGGTACGGAAAAAGCCACAATACAGCAAGTTATGTGTATATAATTATACGCTTAAACATCACATACAGTACTGTGCCATTTTCAGCTACAATACCTTCACATATTTGTTTTAAATCATATCAAGTTTCTACTATAAGGGCACAGGAAAAAGCATGACAGCAGTACATAGAATAAAATTTTAACGTTCAATTGTGAGCCCAGGCTAAGCTTAGCCTTAGGCTTAGAGCGGCAAAGCCTTATGGTTGTTTTCGTGGGGGGCTCCTGGGCCCGGCCGAGGGGTGCCCTTTTGACCCGCGGGGGGGGGGGGCTCCTCATTCCAACGGCCCCTGGAGGAATTGGATTGTTCCCCGCGCCCCCCCGAAAGAACTAAAAAATTTTTCTCGAACACAGGACATATATATATATCTGATTGCACGCTAAGATTATATATATATAAATATACTAAACGCATGCATATGAGCGTTCAAACCATAATAGAACGTATCTAACAACGCATCGTACATTGGAGTTTTAGATGAAATAACATGTATTGCAAGTTCAACACAATACAATACAAAACACTTGTTACGAACAGTAACTGAATTTGAACCAGCAAAGCACTCTCAGAAATCTTCTCTCTTTCACATAGTTTAACAGCATAACTCAAACCAAACTCTTTTTAACCATCGAGTATTTGAATTGAATACCTCATTTTGAGGGGGACATAATTTCCGATAACTTCGATTCCGAGCAGCTTCAAACAGGGAAACATTAAAAAACTAACAAACATAACAGAGAGTCAGAGTGGATGCCATTCTAGTCCTAATTTACGACGACTGAGCGAGAATACTTCCGTACCGACAAAGTGGTTTATTCTCGAGAGTTTTCTCCGTGGCTATACTCAAGTTCGTAGCTACTTAAGATAGCTGATACGATTTGCAAATACACGCTACCGTATTTTCTTAAAGTAAATAATGCATACACGTCGGTAGTGTACATATGTTACCTAAAATTCTAATGTAGATCTCCAATAAAGCTTTCGTTGGCTTAGTTTTTGTGTTGCGGTAGCGGATCCCAATTATCCAGGTTTGCCGAAATCCGAATCCTGAATCTTCCTGATATATAGAAGCATACTAAATACTCCAACAATACGCACATAAAACAAGCAAGAGTGAAACGTTTGCAAATCACTGCAGTTGTCGCCACAATTGGCTGCTGCTCGCATTGTTTGCTGGTTGTTCGGTCATAAAAATTAAGGCCCTTTCTCATTTCTAATACACAGATTACATACCTGCTCAACTGTGCTTGCATTGTTTGACCAGCTAAATGTTTAATATATGTATAATATGTTTTTTACCTTATTTTCACAGCCGTCACAAGCTGTGATGTTTTCACCTTTTGTCAAGATGTGCATTATAATCTTGCTTGCAATGCATATGATCAAGACTCAAGAGTCAATGATGGACGATCATAGCTGACGAGTGTGACACTCTTCAGTTTTTCCTTATATTCGGCCGCGGTACGCGCGGTCGTTTTCACCGTTACCTCTCTAAGGTGATGATCCAAGTGGGTCATAAACATGAGTACGCCACCCATGTTTTTGGACCACCAATTTTACATCCCTCTCATATTCATCGACCACCAAATTGTATTAGATGCATGTTCATGTACACTATTTCAGACCGCTCCCAGGTTTGTGGACTACTAAAATTCAGAAATAATTTTTCCGAATTTAGTGGTCCGTGAACTTGGGGGTGTCTGAAAATAGTGGTCCATGAACATGGGAGGGATGTAATTTGGTGGACCATCAACTTGAGTGAGCCGAAAATTTAGTGGCACATGAACCTGGGTGGAGTATAAGTCGTCGGTCCCAGAATATGCGTGAGGCGTGAACTTGGTGAACTATGCGGACAACTGCAAAGCATCGAACCTGTTAAATTGCATGGGTTCCCTAAGGTAGGTTTGGATCGGGCTGGTTCCTGAATTTGTTAACGATCGTTTTCGAGCCGAGCCTACTTTTCATCAAACGAGCCGAGCTTTTCATTTGACTAAAACAAGCTGACCTCTCCATCGAAATTTGGTAAACGAGCCGAGCTTTTTGTTTGACGAAAACGAGCCGAGCCTAAAGATTAAGGCTCGTTCTCACCTCTAATACACGACCCAGTGCATTGACCCCGTGTCATGAGTCGCTCATAATGCCAATAAGTGAAGGAACAGTTCACCGTAGGAAAACGGCTATCAGTGAAGGAATTCTGAGCTACACACATATCACCAACTTAAATTTTCGGATTTACTTTAGTCTAAACTAGCGAGAGCATGATGATATCAGTTTGAGCAAATATCCACAATAAATAACGGTTAAACAGAATATATAACCTGTATACATATAGTGAAAACATTTTTCTATTCAAATAGTAATTTGGGTTAAATGTTAGATAGCCACATGTTAACGCCAAGGAATAACATAACAAGCATCATTGCTACTATAACAACATTGGTAACATAATGAAACACAAAAACAAGGCTAAGAGCTTTTGCAAAAAAATGAAGTTCTTTTCTGCTAATAAAGTATAACGTAAATATTCACAGCAGCAGTGCTATTATATGGAAATACCTCCATGATTTATAACAGCGTTAAATATCATATCACCTCAAAAAAATCAAAACACAAATAATACAATTATATATACTTTCTAGCTACCTTGTCAACCTAAATTAGCGTCAGAACATGACAATCTATTGCTACACCACAGCCAAGGGTTTCATCCAATTTACCCACGCAAAATACAAGCAAGAGCACTAGGGTAGAGAAAGCCTCTACAGTTATTCAACAATTGAACACGACATATAACGTATCGGTTCCCGGAGCTTCAATTTTTATATAAGGCGTAGACTAAGCCTAACACTAAATCGGGGGAATGCCGCACCCAGAAACCCCAAAGCTATTCTTTTTTAAAACCTTAACGTTTCTTACATGCATCACCCAGTATGGATGTTTTCTCTACATGAGTGTACAAGCAAAACGATTGCAGCTTTGCAGTTTCGGTCAGTAAAAAACTTTGAAATACTGTCAGTCAGATCCTTACGCATATACAAGCTACTCCTGGTGTCAAAGCAAACAATGAAAACGAGAATTATTCTTCAATAAAACATTAGTCAACACCGTGATTGTAAGCGTGAAATGTGGTTCAATCTGCAACTTTTGACCATGGTTTAATATAACCCTCACTTTTACATTCTCTGTCTCGATTGATTTCCGTTATCTAGCTTATAAAATTGCTGTTATATCGAACATATCTACAATATTTTGTAAACCTTTGAATAAGGAAATAGCCGCAAAACTTAACATAATTTTTGGGAGCAAAATACACCTCAAATCAACTTATTTTGTACACTGTAACAAGAAAATTTGACCGCTCCATTCAAAAATTGACTCAGCGCGGCTCTTTTTCCTTCCAGAAAACGCATGTGTTCTCTTAAAAATTAAGAAAAATACTGCAAACTTAACCAGTGGCAGTTGCTTCTTGCTGGCACATGGTTTTAATGTGATATTAATATAGTTTATATTTGCTGCTACAAAAACAAACATTATATACGTTTGTGTTAGTAAACCATGTGTAGCAAAAATAAAACACAACATACAAAATTCTGTGTACGCCACAATGATGCCATAAAACAAGGGAAAAACTGAAAAGTCGTGATACTTTGGAAATGGATTACGCAAAACATTGAATTTCCAGTACTATGGATTAACACTATTAACCAATGCGATTTTGTCTCATACAGTCTAACTTACATTATCTTGCAAAACATTATAAGGTGATAGTGTCGACTACAATTGCATGGTTAAACTGCAACGTAAGACTCAGATTTGTGATTTATTCTGTTTATACGAGCAACAAAAACGTAATAGTACTATAACATAAATATGACGTGTAGGTTGTATTTATTGCTTCGGAATAACGGCAGTCACTGGCAACAACATCAATCTAACGCGTAGACATCGCAAGGAATAAGCTAAAACTAAAGCACCCACATTATAGAACAACGTTACATTATATTTCCCACCTACCATTCCAAAACAAAAACTTGTATCCAAATTTCCGATTAGCAAAACTAAAATATATCCTTCAGGCACACTTGTTGAAATGTTTATATATAAAACATTAAGCTACAACAAAAATATACATGTGCAACTACAGCGTATCTTGTATTTCTATTATCCTCCAACATCAACGAGCCAGTTAAGCTGGCTTTTTAGCTCGCTTCTTTAGGTTGATGCACTAGTAATTGGAATTTACGACGGAGTTTGTGTTATACTTCACGGATTGTATTGCCCTATTCCAAATATTTCACGCTAAAATTATAAGGTTGAGTAATCATGGCTAGGCGACCATAAAAATAATGCAAAGGTGGCAACGCTACAGCCGTTTTATTTACATATCACAACCGTAGGACCCTTTATTAGTGATAAAATAAGAAGTCATGAAAGCTATTAATCCCAAAGTCATGAAAGCTTAGGCTAAGACTAAGGCTTACGCTTAGTATCGCGGTAACAGCATGGCATGTATTTAATTTCTGCCTTTGGTGGCGTAATTTCAATAAAATACACACCAGTAGAATTCTCTCATCAAGCCGAGTCGAACGGTACCCCAACATGACCATATTCCGATGGAAAAAATTTTTGGGTTCCCAAGGGAGGACCACTGGGACCTCAAAAAACGAAAAAAATTTTCAGGCATGTGCTTTATATGAGTATTTTCTGAACCGCCTCATCGAACTGAATCGATTGATACCAAAATCAGCTCGTTATCTTCAAAACTGATCAAATTCGGGCTGGGGGGTAAAAGAAAAGACCCATAATTTTTAGTCAAATAATTTTCATTTCGCAAAAGTATTTTTATGCAAAAACTCTGAAATAGTAATCCTGTTTGTTATTGTCATCTATAAAATTTGTCATCATTAAGCAGTCTAGCAATTTTTTAGCAGCAAAGTGAGAAATATGATAGCCCTCCTTTGCAAACATGTCCTTTTTGAGGTCGTCTTCAAACCACAGCCACGTCAGATCAAGGAAAACATACTTCTTGACGGTGTCATTAATCTCCTGGAGAAAACCGCTAAAACGCGTTAAGTTTATAGGCCGCTTGAACTACTTGAATCTATCTGGCACGTCTGGCTGAACGGCTAGTTTTCGTCAGTTGCGATTCAAAATGACGGCGGAAAAGGCACTGACAATCGCACGAATATAACATCTGGAAATTTGGCACATATGTTGGGAATGGCACTGTTCAACAAGTTATTGAACTTTTTATTAAACAATTTATTTATTTGTTGAGCGGACATTTAGCGAGGCAGAAAGGATACTATCAAAACTTAGAAAACGAACACAGCCAAGGCTTTTCGCAGGCTAACGTATACCTCAAATATTGCAAAAAGCTAGAACAATTACAAAACAGGTTGAGGTAACCGCCGAGAAGTCAAAAACTATCTGAGTATGCCCTCTCATGGCGACAGGGTAGATGAAGATCTGAGTAATCTTCAGACGCAGGGTCCTGCCAAGAGAGCAGTTGGTATCTTGTGATAGAACTTGTCAGGAAATAAGTTGGTATGACGGCATTTAAAGCTAGTGTTTGTTTTGCTGCAAAAATTCGCCGAGAGACATTTTTGTATCTTGGAGAATTAGCCTATAATAATATTGTATCTTGGAGCGTAAATGCCAAGAGGCAAGGTAGAATCTTGGTTCGTAAAGTGTTGCTTGAGATATGTTTGTATCTGGCAACCTGGCTTCATGCTGGAAACTAGATTTAAGGTTTGTATTTAGCTGTTGGTGTGGGGACCGGTGGCTATTTATCAACCTAGCTATCGGGTGGGGCCCCTACGCCGATGGGATTCTTAGTGGTAAGCTCTACAGGCGAAGAGTTGCATGCTAGGTAATGAACCAAGATTCTCCGTGGACCAAAGAGGACGGAAATGGCCACGTCTAAAAAGCGCTAATGGAATACGCTCCTTTGAGTAAAAATGATGTGTTTAAGATTCCGTGGATATTTCTATTTCCGTCAAAAATTAGTTTCTATGCCATTCATGGTACAGCGTCATACATTATCTGTGTGGTCTGGTTTATGTACGCAGTTTAAGTGAGCCAGTTCATACATTTGAAATGTATGAATATCAAAACAATTTTGCATGGAATATTAATCCAATGTTTGTGTTTTTTTTTGTTTTTTTTTAATATTGTGTTGATTGTTTTGTTTTTGTTGTTATGTTGTAGAATTGTATTTCTTTGTTGTTTTTAAGTTATATATATGTATGAAATATTTAAGTTTGTATATATATTTGAATGTATGAAGCGCAATATATACAATGTATGCATTTTTTTGTTTTTAAGGGTTGTGTTTGTGAGGGGTGGTTGGTTTGTTGGGACGGGGGAGGCCTTTTCAGCCCCCAGTCTAGTAAGTTCTTTATAATAACTGAAAAATCTAGATAAACTCAATTTATGTCCATCCTCTTGATCCAATGTCTCAGTTCCGAAGAATGTCTTTCGTAAGTCCTTTAAGGCTAGGCAGTCCATTGTAAAATGTTGAGCGGTCTCCGGCTCAGCTCCGCAGAATGTGCACAAGTTGTTGTTCAATAAACCTATTCTATATAAGTGGGAGTTAAAAGTCCCATGTCCTGTCGAGAATTGTATGGCTATTCTCATACGGTCTTTATTCAGTTTCCAAAAGAATTTTTAAATTTATTGGGTTTATCAAAGAAAACCCTAGTCTGTCTACAATCAGTATTATTAGTCCATCTTCTACTATGTTCTATAGAAGACCTTTCCTCCAGCCACGTTTTAATTACAGTCACGCTAATAGGAACATGAGGTTCCTGTCCTAGAGTCTTTATATTAGACGCGTACCTGGCTAATCCGTCTGCTATTTCTTACCTACAACTCCGGAATGCCCTTTTACCCAGCACAGAGTGACCACATTATTTCGACCTAGTCTGTTAAGCCACTTCACACACCCAAGGGTGCATAGTGATTTAACCTGCCTTTTCCCGAGAGCCAGCACCGCAGCTCTACTATCACTAAAAATACCTATCTTTTTATTCTTAAGTCTAAAACCATCTGTTATCATGGCACATCTTTCGATGGCCAGTACCTCTGCCTGAAAGACAGTAGTCAGGCTACCTAGAGGGAATGATTCCCTTACTTTACCCGGTATATATATATACCTGCACCACATCGCCTGAGACCATTCTCAGTGACAGAACCATCCGTATAACGTAGCAAGTCAAAGTCATCTTGCCTAATATCAACCCAATCATTACAACTCCAATTCTGTTTATGTCTTATAGAGCTAACAATATCACATGGTAGGTTCAGTAAAACTCCAATATTCTTGATGAGGATATGCATATGAGCAGATGAGCCCAATGCATAATTGCATTGCATTATTGTATTTACTTGTATGAAATTAAATATATTTAATGTATATATGAATTTTTATACATTTTTGTATTAAATATGATATACATACGTATCTAATGTATGAACTTTTATAAACTACAAAGGTTTCCGTTTTCCACATTTTGGTCATAGTAGAATATATGATACAAGAAATAGATAAACCTACGATTTTGGTAGATACTGGAAATAGCCTAAACTTTCGCTTGATGTATTGCTAATGCGCGGAACGGGCTTTCGATGGTCAACTTGCTACTCCTAAATAATTACTGAGCGAAAATTAGCCAAACTAACACTATTTCGTTTCGCCGAACCAGTAACTAATTGCAGAAACTCAAGCGTACGCGCATCCAGACAGCTCCACCGGAAGCTGTAAATGGGAACGGGAGTACCAGTACCTTATCTCATAATGTTTTTGAATTAACTCGTATTTTCCACAACTGTGCAAATACATTTGCAACCATGTCGAAAACTCGGATAATATATTTGAAGCATTAACCATAAAATACTTCCGTCACACATAATAACCGAAAATTGCAATATATCACATTATAACATCGCAAATGATTAAGGTTGATTTCCTAATATACATGAACGATCCGAATTTTTCCGGCTCGGCCCGAAATTCTTAAGAGCAGACCCGAGAGAAAATGGGAAGGTCCAACCCAAAAAACTTCTATGCTTATACATAAAATTATTATTTTCTTAGCCGAATCCTAAGTATATTGAAATAATGTTATGTCTAGATTTCAATTTGAGCTAGCCAATTCAAAAGGCATAGTATACTAGACAGATTGTAACTTAGTCTGTCACCCTATCTGACTAAAGCATAGAATCTGAACAATGATAATGCTTGACCCAAACTCTCAGTATACATATAGGAAAAACTGGAGCCACACATTTATTATTTGTTACCCGCAAACCATAAAACCCATACATGCCGGCAGGGGGGTAACCCCCCTGCTCAGGTCCGGCCCCCCGCCCCCGAAAAGCCAGGGGGGTGACCCCCCCGAAGACCTTAGTTACCAAAAATTAGGTAACGAATTAATGCTTCGAAAAGGGTTTGTATTTTAATAATTTGTCTGCAAAAACTGCACTCATACGCGAAAAAAGTGGCTGCGAGGACAAAAAATAGTCCTCACGACTAGCCCCCCTAGGAAAATTTGGCCGGTCAGGGGGGGATTACCCCCCCTCCGTGGGGGCTTCTACCCCCCCGGCATGACCGACCGCCGACATGTATGATAAAACCCTTGATATTAAATCAACATCGCTAGCGCAACGCTACCTACAAGTCATCATTTTGAGCGCAATATGTCTCCTAATCAATCGATTCTGTATAAAGCCGCCCTTTGCACTGCCGACTCCTCCTGGACCCCGAATGTTGCAAGGGGGCCTAGGATATCCTAAAGGGAGGGCTCGAATACCTTAAGGGCGCCAATAATTCTGTATTCGCCAAACAGTATCATACAACAAAAATTTTAAAACTGGATGAGATATACTGAAATTCTTTAGGAGGATCCATCAATATTCTTTGACTGAAAAGTAACATGTTTTTTTAATTATTTTCGCTAAATTTGGCATTGTTACCGTAAAAAATTTTAGTATAGAAATGCTTCAAAAAGCCTAGATATTATAGAGCATTGAATGTCAGTCTAACGCTTGTTAAAATTTCTAGAATATGCTGCTGAACTTTTAGAAATCAATATTGCTTATATCGCTCTAGTGACTGATTGGGAGAACGTATGTGACAGCCTCCTTTAACACTGACTTCATATATCACTTTCACTTATACTTCATTTCAAGCATAACGCTTATTGCAAAATGCAAAAATAGTTTTGCTTAAAATTAGCATACGTAATACTGCTAAATATTCAGCAACAACATTTTGAGTGTTAATAGATGCTCCACTGAGAGCGCAGAGATTAGGAACATCAGTTTATCAACTAACCAGTTCATCTAGACCATAAAAAATAATTAGATCAATTTCAGCGTACATAATATATGTAAAACATTTATATACTGTTGAAATTTAACGCGGGATTAATTTTATTGTGAAGACAAACAGAAACGACAGAAACAAATACAGTGAATTTGGCCAGATAAATGTTTTCGATCATTTATTCCATATCAAAAGTCTGGTGATTGGAGTCAACTGTGACTTGTGTCACACTGTCAACTGTCACACTGTGACCTGTCAACTATGTGTCGATATGAGGGTTACCCCTATAAAGGTCAGACACCACCCCAAGACCAATGTGCCCCCTAAAAGCCCTGCACCTCCACGACGCCGCGCTCCGTAGGCCGGCGGAAAATTTTAGAAAACATTAACAAAAATGAGTAAAAATTGGAAAGCATCAGGTTGAAATAGACCAAAAATAGGGCGAGTTACAAAAAAAATTCATCGCAAACTCGCAAAAATTGGGAAAACTTTAAGCAACCTTTGTCAAAATTTTGAGTTCCTGAAAATTCCTAAAACTGAACCCGCTAATCTAGCCTACACCCCTCCCCGCCGCATAGGCATTCCCCATAGCCGACGGACCTTCGACACCTATGTTGTGCACAAATGACAAATACTATAAATTGCCAAGTCCTAAATCATAATGGAATTTACGATGTTAGAACAAAGTTTGTATTTTGAACACTTTATTTCTCAGCTAGTGTTTCGATAATATATATGAATGCTGTGAGCGTGCAGCTTACGAGAATATGGATTATAAACTTTAACGTAATATTGCCAAACTTTAAAGAGATGCAGGGGCACCAGTAACAGCCACGACGGTTTGTTACCGAATTCCTAGTTCTTGATCGCTCATTATCGATTGAATGGGTTGTATGTTGTGCCTGTAGGTGTCTCTATACGTCATTCAGAACTGCGAGTTTCAGTGTTGAGTGCTGTTCAATGAGAGTATTGTAACAATTCAAGTATAGACAATTTACTTATCCATGCAATATCTTTGTTTTGTATTTTTCTACACTTTCTTCTTCTCAAACTTTTTGAGCCAGGCTTCGGGCGCTTTTGAAAATCGGCGGCCCGGCCTGACCCGAAATTTTCAACCCAGGACAGAACGAAAATGAGACAGGGCCGCCCAGCCCATGGTCCGAGCCTAATTAGGGTTTAACTTCTCAACGATATTTCCCAAATACGGCTGTACGTTGGGTATCTTCTAAATGATGAAAATCTGTTATAAAATTTAAAAACTGGACTACGCAACTATAAAAATTTGAACTATATGACCGGATAGTGATAGAATTAATCGGTAGGGAATCATAACAGTGTCCAGAAAACAGATTCGGCGCAAATATTATGCATGTGTTCGAGATATTTTAGTTGAAGGTGACCTTCGTCAATTCAAACACATTACCACTTATTCCGCGATCGAACATCAATCTGTTGCTTGAAAACTTCGTTTTCCCGAATCGATGATTAACACAGTCATTAATAAGTGGTATTGTCAATATATGTCCACAAACAGCAAAATCATCACAAATCATAGTGTTAGGTATTAAATTATTAGTACATACATTATGTAGAACAAATTAGTGCAGCAAACGAAATTCAATTTATTAAAGCATGCTATACAGCAAAGGCTTGGGAATGATAAAAGTGCAGAAATGTATAAATTTTGAAGTAAAAAGCAATGCAGTGTAGCGCTGGTCATTTTGGAAAGGAGCTATCTCAAAACAGGGATAAATGTATAAAAAATCGTAGTTTGGAAAACCATGGCACATCCAACCAAATAAATATGTGCCACTACAAAGTATTGCTCAAACGCTTACAATACCTTCTACAACAAGCAAACAATTGTTAACATTTGCAGCTACTGCAGTGGTATTGCCAGAATACTGACTACGCATCAGTAAGGATACCACGTGAGATACGTTAAGCCTACAAAAACTGAAGGTTCGTGGACAAAACTAACTTCAAATGTCATAAAATTATATAATAGACTGGTATACAGCGGATAATTCTTAGAATGGGCGATTAGCTTGACTGTTTAATACGAAATAACGTTTTTCGTTTAAACGAACTGCTTAGCAAAGCACAAATTTAAATATATATATAAATCTTAATGTATAAGCAGAACAAATGTTGAACTCTACTTCAACACAAAACATTACTTGTGCAACTCCTTCAATACAGTGAAAAAATATGAGCTGCAACTGACTGGGGTGCAAACAGGACTCCAATGTTAACATTACCGTAGTATTCTTAGAGGAAAAGTTTTTACACATTTGCCACATAAATTAATATGCTTTCCGTGTAATGTTGAACAATCTTTTGCCGACAGTGGCGGATTGCGCCTGCATCGTTTGGGTGCCAGGCTATTATACTATCTGTAAGGCGTTGCACAACTCCTTAAGGAACCTCGCAAAGCGATCGAACAGGGCGTGTGCAAACACACGCGCCACTACAAACTCCGCTAGCATATCGTTTCAAAGTGTACGCCATATCAAATGTGTTCTGGCGACAGAGTTAATCGAGCTACGGTCGAAATTTTGAGTAACCGTTTTCCACATGAATTAATGCGTATGCGGTGCAACGTTAAACAAACTTTTGCTGTATAGGAGGATTGAGCTTGAATAGTTTTGGAAATCCTCAAACACTATCTGTCAACTGTTGCTCGTAGCCTTAACAAACTGCGAAATGTGTATCGTTTCACAATACAAGCTGTATCAAAAATCAAATGTGTTACACTTTGCGGGCAAAGGATTAAGATGAACGAATAAACATATAAGCAGCACTTTTTAATAAACCAGCTCTATGGGAAAAATAAAATATAACTGCTATGATTACTCTGAACAATTATTTATAGTAGACTTCTCCAAATGTCTGTCCGAGAAAATTCCAAGCCTTCAGTAAACGACCATTCGAAAAAGAAAACTTATTTCAATTGCAAAAATTAAAGCCTAAATGGCGAATAGTTTTAACGCTTTTCAGCCTTTTTAACCACCTAGAGTACTTAGGCGACAAAATTTAAATAAAGCACAGATAAAACACTACATTTGTGCAGGCTTCAATGAAATTAACACGTCTCACCTCTCGCCAGTGTTTCCACAAAGTCATGCACCATTTACATTAAATGATCCAAATAATATTTTCGACACATCCATCTGACCTTAATGTCCACGTTATATTTATTAATTTAGCTGGTTTGTCGTAGATATACGAACACAAAATTATGATACTATCGTACTAATAGTCGTAATAGAAATATTGACACAAATAGAATACCACCATTGTATTTCAAACAGGATGAACTATCAAAACTAAGATACACTCAACGGATCAAGAAATTGGACGTGGAAATCAGCTTGAGTTTATTATACAACAAGTTACAACAGCGGAAGCTTTCGACATAACAATATTACAATTCAATCTTGGACGAAGCTCAAATTTTCTGGATCTTGTCTGGTTTTCCGTCCCATAAAAACGGAGAAACTTGACATGAGTTCCCTTCGTAGTTCGTAGTTATGGACAAATGGAGAATTCGTAGTTATTATAAATTGAAAATTTAATATATTTAACTTGTGACGCCAGGTTAAGCTTAGCCTTCAGCTTTACCTTTCGGTTTAGATAAAAATCTTTATATGATCTCACAAGAGGAAACTTGATACGATCCGATTTTTCATGAACAAAAGTTTAAAACAGAAATCATGATTTAATCTCGACAAAAACTTAGTTAACCAAATAAAAAATCACAGCAGTTATGATGGATTTTGCATAATGTGCAAAGCTCAAATATATTAGATCGAGTACCGAGCCAAAGGCGATATAGACAGAATTTTTAAAATACTAATACAATTATGCGACGGCTGTTGCCGCAAGTTTGTAATGCAATAATATAAGGCAGTTAACATTTTACTTTACAACTATATTGGAACTCTATTGAGATTGCAGAACGTAGTGAAGCATAGGTATACTTACGCCTTTTGCATGCACAGGCAATCAGCTCTCGACAGCATACGTCGATATGCTATATATATGTGGATATCACACAATAATACCGCACAAGTTAGAACAAAACTAACACCGGCAATAAGTTTCCCACGACCCAAAACCGCCAAGTGCAAGCTATCAGCCTCCCAGGACGTAACAGTAAGATTATGAATTTTGGATCGATGAACCATGGCGGCGCCATACCCCTGTACCCATGGAACCATGGGTCGCAAAGTAAAACCAACACCGGCAACGAGTTCCCCATGGCCGAAAACCCCCAAGTGAAATTGTTCAGCCGCCCAGGACGTCAGAACAAATTTTGTAATTTGGGTGGAGGAACATTCGGATGCCATACCTCAAATCCCATGAACCGGAGCCTTAACCGAAAAACAAAGAAGAGGCATCGGCATTTATCATTTTACTATGAAATAAAATCATTCAGACTAAAATCGAAAGTTAAGATAAAAATAATCTTGCTTCCGTGAAGGGTACTAAAATGAGGTAAAAAGCAATTTATTTTGCTATCTGCTAAGATTAGGAATTTTGTATCGATGAACCATGGCGACGACATACCCCCGTCCGTACCCATGGGCCACAGAGTAAAACAAACACCGATAATGAGTTTCCTATGCCTGAAAACCCCCGTGAGAAAATTTTCGAATTTTGGGTCGGGGAAACATTGGGAAACACCATACCTCAAACCCCATAACTCTAGAACCCGAGACTTTATCGTAAAATAAAAAAGCCATCGGCATTTATCATTTTCCTATGAAATAAAACCATCCAGAGAACAAAACATACGATAAATATAACCTTGCTTCCGTGAAGGGTACTAAAATGAAGTGAAAACTCCTCATTTTGACTTCGCCCCATATCCCCGTACCTCAAACCCAGGGAATAACCGGAACCGGAACCAGCATCCGGAACCGTCCATTTAAACCGGATCCGGAACCTGGTCTTCGAAATTTATATATAGTATATAAATCAGATGATGGAAGAAATGAAGGTATAGTAGATTTAAAACGCATTAAAAATAACTTTTACATTAAACTTAATGTATATATTGCGATGGTATTATTGCCTTTCTGAAACTTTAAAGAGACTGAGGAAGCTAATAATGTTTATTTATCGATCAAATATGTCGGTTTTTGGACATTCAGAGCAAAAAATGTCTTCCACTATACACCATTGCATAATGGACTAGCGTCAAATCGAATGTGCTTACAAAGCTTGGACCGTAGAATACCTACTTTCGCTACTGTCTCTCAGTCGCCTGCCTAAGAATATATGTCTTTGCTCTACATGTTCTTCTGTAGAGAAAGTTAAAAACTTATCGGCTTATGGACTATTCCAAGAGAAATAATAAGTAGAGAGGTAATTTTTCTGATAAGGGTACACAGACACCTGTTAGGCTAGGCGCTGGACAAACAGCTGCAAGTCAGTTAGATATTGATGATAACGTTTCTAATCAGAATGCTATAAATGAGACACGCTGTGATGCTGCTCGCAGTTTAATGGATAAATACAGTTCATTGCCAAGAAAGAGTTTCTAGCTGCGTTGCAGATAACGTCAGTTTACTTCAATTTAGACTGATTTACCAAGTTAACAAGCGCACTGGCGGCTGCTTGACGCAATTTGTGTTAGCCAAGCATACCCTAAGTACTTCTGCGTAAGCCATGCTCTGTTACCGAGTTGGACCGGTTTAATTCAAACGTATCCCACAGACTTCTGGATGTGTAAAATAGCTGCTACAAGCATCGGCATGGCTTTGATTTAACAAACTCCTGCAGGTTATTATGAAAAATTCCTGCTCTAATTATGTGCCTTACTTACGTTTCACACGGCAAATTGGTCTAATGGTTAATCTTTTCTTTTGCTTGGTTGTATAGCTTGATCATTGTATAATATATGTTACCTATGTTTGGATTACACGATGAAGAAAAAAACGTGGATAATTTCAAACAAAATTTTTAAACGGAATTCCGGTATTGTTTTTGCCCTTTGCCGGAACCGCAACCGGAACACGATTTTCGCCGGAACCGGAATTCGGGTTACTCAAAGCTCAAGCCCCATAAATCCGAAGGATATCTGAAGAGGCGGGGTTAACATAAACAGCCAAAATTATAGTCAGGCTAGGCAAATTGTAGTTAGAGTGGCAGATACTAGGTCCGGAAAGGTCGAGTTTGTTTTGGACAACCTATAATTTTGCTCTTGTAGCCCTTCAAAATATTATTTCGAAGTAAACTTGGCTAATTCGATTTTATTAAACGATATATAAAAAATCGAAATGGATAATCTTCGCAGAAAATGCTTATTTTGGCTTCTCGCAGACGACCATGTAACACTGCTCCGACGGGCTTCCCAAAAACAAAACATATTGTGATGTAGCTCTTATGAAGCCTTATAAATAGGTTTTGACACTAGCTACTGATGAAGTAGGTTTGCATGATTGATTTTGGTATCTATCGGTAGGTTCTTCTGGAAAAGAGTCGAACGGTAGATCATTTGTTTGAACCCGGTCACGGGTTGCTGAGATAACACAACATCAACGATTTCAGAAACTGTTCATTCAATTTCGCATTTCTCTTTTTTCATCCACTACTTTCATGTCATCGCAATTGACTGATAGCGTTAAGTTTAGTATTAGTCGCCCAGGAAATAACCAGAACCGCAATTTACCATAACCGGAACCAGCAACAGGAGCCGCTGATTCAAACCGAGTCCAGAACTTGAAGTTCGAAACTTATATATATATAGTAAAACATATGGAAAACGAAATAAAGGCACTGTGGATTTAAGGTGTATTTAAAGATAAATTTTACATTAAATTTAAATGCTTTGCAATGACATTATTGCCTCTATGGGACATTTAAGAGGAAGAGGAAGCTAAAATATTTATCTATCGATCAAGATGTCTGTTTTTTGGGCTAGCATCGGAAAAATGCCTTCCGCTTATACAGGCTTGCGTAAATTGCGTCAAACTGACTGAGCGTGTTACACATGGAGCGTATACTATACAATTTCGCTCTATCGCTTCCGCCCCCCCCCCCCCCTTTACTATAAATACTTTCGTTACATGTTATTCCGTAGGAAACTTAAAATTATTGGTTTATATGGTTCTAAAAGAAAATATAAAGGTATACTATAATTTTCTGATTGTTGGCCAGGAACATTGTTCAGGATAGCTTTGGGCAACCAGTGCCCCTCAGTTAGATGATGATGATTTTCTGATCTGAAAGCTATAAATGAGACAACGTATTATACTGCTCGCACAGCTTCGATACATACAGTTCGTTCCCAAGAACGCAGTTTCTAGCTGCTTTGCAGATATATTACTTTATTGCAATGTAGACTGATTACAAAGTTTACTAGCGCACGGGCTGGCGGTTCATATACATATATTATCCAAATTTACAGCTAAGTACTAAATAATCGATACTCTATTATGTATATCAAGGTGGACGGGTTCAATTCTAACATATACCGTAGATATCTGAATGGATAAGCTGCTACAAGCATTGACCTAGCTTTGTTTTGTTAACAAACTTCTGCCGGGTGAAAATGAAAAATTCTTATTGAAGTTGTTTCCTAATTATGTTTCACAGGTTGTTTGCTGAGTTAGACTTTACTTTTGTTTAGCTGTGTTGGAACTTGATGATTGTATATATAACGTATGATTGGACCACAGATGAAGCAAAAAATGTGGGCAATTTTAAACCGAAATTCTTGTTTCGATATTGTTTTTGCTTTTTGCCGGAACCGGAACATGATTTTCGCCGGAACCGGAATTCCAGTTACTCCGTGCAGTCGACGTACCCCAAAGATAATTTGCTTTTTTGCGGTTTTGAGATATTCTAAGTCTGAGCCGAGCTATGGCAAAAAAGCGGCCAAATTTGTCTTATTTCCGGGACAAACGGGGCGTAGAATTTGTTTCGATGTGCGCTAATTTTTTTGTGTTTTGAACTATATATTTTTTGGTTGACCTAAAGTCTTGCCTATTAAACAAAGTATTTTTTGTTATATGGTTATAGTACATCAAATTGAAGACTTTGTATTTTAAAATTAAAAATGGCAACCTACTCTACTGAAAATTCCCTTTCATATTTTTTGGCACACAAGAAGTTTTTCGCATATGTCCGATGACCACGTTGAAAATTTTGAAGAAAAATTTCAAACAAACATTTTAAACCGGAATTCCGGTTCCGGTATGGTTTTTGCGCTTTGCCGGAACCGCAACCAGAACACGATTTTCGCCGGAACCGGAATTCCGGTTGTTCCCTGCTAACTAGGTAGTTGAGATTTATAATTTTGATCGGATTTATACCGCTGTGCCAATAAATGCCTCGTTACTTATGATAGGGTTTGGTGAACCTCTGTTTAATTATGTCTTATCGGTATTTATAAATAAAAATTTATTTACAGTTCGCAGATACTCTGAATTTTCTCAAGCGTACTTAGTCCAAAAAACACTCACGTACCAAGTAAGAAAATTGAAAATCGTTGTATAGGTTCAGCGTTGTGTTTGTTTTGGATATCTTAGTGAGTGAAATAACAAACCCTCTGAAGGGGTACGGTGTCCAACTTGTTTTAAATATTTTAGTAATATAACAAAAATGCATTATGTCTGCAAAAAGCATTAGGGTTCCTTTTCCAGTTACCGTTTAAAGAATTGTTTCGTAACTTCTGCTTAATACATTTAGCGTCGTTTTATGCTTAGTAAAAATATAACGTAATTACACTGAATTTGAGCGTAATTTATGATGCTTATTGGAAACGTTTAGCAAAATCTGGTACTTACTTAATATTAAGCTTTATCAACGACAACATTTAAGCATTATTATGCTAATTTTAATCTAGGTAACAAAAACGATGTAAGAATCTACTTACATAGTATTTTGCAATGTTAGGTCTACATTTTAAGGTTTTAAGAAAAATTAGCATAGTTTTACTAAAAAGTAGCACAAATCTCAACTTTATATTTAGCAAAGCTTAGGAACTGCAAGATATTTAGTATAGCCACGCTATAAAAATAGCATACTGCGACATATGCAGCACTAACATTTAATGTAATGATGAGAGGTATACGCGACACAGAGGTACACAAGTATTTTACACAGTTAAATACTGACTGAGGAAAATAAATTTGAATATATACTATATTTTATCGTGTTCTTGAATTGTGAAAGTAGCAATATATTTGTTCTTTAATGCCTATTTAAAATTTTATGCGGACGCTGACAAAATTATTATGCTTTTAATGTAGCAGAACACGCAGTGTCGAAAATTTCTGTTAAATATTTAATACAATTTTTTACTTGTAATAACCATCGGCCCACCACACAAAGAAGCTAACAAATAATAGACTGAAAACTATCACATGTCTAGATATTATTACCAGAACTCAGCAGGTTACATTATAGCTAACTGAGCTGATATACTAACAATAACACCATAAACATTCGTAAAGCACTCTGTAAATAAGCCATTTTATGTCATATATCATAAACCAAAATCTAATTACTATTTTCGAACTTCTGGATCCCCCAGTACTGACACGACGAGATGACACACCACAAAATTTACAGATTCAATCATGTCCGCCATAACGATACTGAAATTGGTGAGTACGGAAGTTTACTTATTCAACAATTTGTCATAGCATAAGTCCTGGTGAAACCTCATCTCAATCGCAAAGCAGGTTTCGCAAAACCACATAATGCATTTACGCAAATACTGTTTGATAAATGATTCCTCAGTTTTAAAGTATAATTAACACAGCAATTGACTCAAACTACAATTAACGCTCAGTTTGTAGTATTACTACTAAATCTTTTGTTCTCTAACAAGGTACGTAGGATATGTTTCAAAGCAATACCTGTTTTCTTCTACAACATCCTGAATTAGACGTTTGTTGTTAATCGGTTTTTATTGTCGCTAAATATAGATTAGACGAATTATATGAGTGACGCAATGCTCATGGTGCAGAAAATGCATGCCTAAATTCTGACTACGCTTAGAATGTTAAAATGAAATATTGACCTATATACCACTAAACATTTTGTAAGCATTGACGGATGAGACAAATTTTACGTAAATACAACATATGCCGGTATGATTATATAGGCATGATGGAAATGTGTTCAGACTCGAAATTAGTGAACCCGGGCACGCAAGTCCTGACACTGTTGGCCTACCGCAACATATTTCAAAATAAGTTGTGGTGTGCTGTTCATAAAAGTGAAATTACTTCCCGCAGCAGCTGAAAACCTGCAGTATGATTGACTAAAAAATCACAGCATACAAATAAATGATTCGGATTGAAATGTCCAACGGTTTGAATGATATACTGTACACTCCACTACAATCCGATTAATACTCAACATGGCGTAGTACGGCCATGACTACGATGACTTAGTAGCAATAAGCAACACCGTCTCTTCTCGAAAACATGACCTTCCATATGCGCAGTACAGTATGCATCGTGCAAGGTATATTGCGAAATGTAACCTACTAAAATATTTAACCTACCATCCCGTGATGTATGCGCAGCAGCTGATGGCCCGATAAGGTGTACGCCATACTTTCTTTCCCGGGTACGTTCTCCTGAAGAAGGCGACCTTCTCTGGTGCTGTTGCTCTTGAAACTTCTTGAACTGATCCATAAAACTTCCGTCGTTGGCAAACCGATTTGCGGCATTCGTTGACGCTGCCGTTGACGATGGCGATTTCGTAAGCGATGCTTTTCTTGCTGAACTTGCTGATGAACGACGACCGGGACTATTATTATTGCTTCGGTCATCCGACGATGGAGATCGATGCCGTATACTTCGCCTGGACGATGAATCATCACGTCTATGATGAAGATGATGATCTCGATCTCTGGATTCGCGACTGCTGCTGCTATTTCCACGGTGTTGCCCATTGCTACTGCTGCTGTTGTTATAGCGCTCGTCGCGATCTCGTGGCCTGTCCCGTTCGCGTCGTCTCCGATCATACTCTCGCGTACTGCTGTCTCCTCGGCCATCACGATGCTGTTGCTCACGCGCTGCTGTCGACGTCGCACGGCGAGAAGATGAAGATTCCCTACAACTCGGTGACACACTTACAACATACAAAGAGTTAGAATGCAAAATTAAGAGTCAAACCAATGCTACAGCAGAAAAGCATCAAGGTTGTTCGTCTCATCAAGTATCATATTTATATCAGTTATAAGCGTTGTAAGCTTTAGATTGGCATCGCGCATATAAAGTTCAAACTGGAATGCCCAGTTCAAGATATTACGGTTTGACTCGGACTGACTGATTCGGCTATAGAAATAATAGCCCTTTCTTTAACCGTCGCATTTATCGATGAAGAAGTACAACGTTAAAGGCGTTTGTACGCTAAATGCAGGTAGCTTGGAAGTAACTCAAAATAATTTTCAGAAATTTAAGATAACATTCTTTGATTTTTGCGCCAGCATAATATACTTTTACAATTCAAAGAACTATTCCTTGAAATTTTAAAGAATTATTTTTCCATAATAAAAGATCTAGTTAAATTTCAGTCAACTGCATATGGAACAGCTGTAAAAAGGAAAATATGCTGCTGGCCGGGGCTTTACATGCTGTTTCCCGGCTGCGCGGCATGACCAACAAAGCAATACCACCATTCTACCAATTTTTAGTTGCGAATTTAGAGCAGTCGTCGTCACAGAGTTTGTTTTGTTGCGTGCGTTTGTCTCTCTGCGGAACAGTCGAGAAGATAAAGATCAAGAAAAACGATGTTCTTTTATATTGATTACAGTGAAGAGAGGACAGAAGAGAACACAGGAACATGCTTTCACCTTTCGAATCAGACCGGGTCAGCACTGATTCACAAATCGTGACCCGGTGATCCGGCTACAAATGTGACCCGAAATGACCCGGTTCTATCTCTCATATATACTATAGTTATAATTCTCTACGATTGGATATACGTTATATAGTGATTACTAGTATCTCGCACGCGAGGATCAAACATGGTTTCCGTCCCCTATAATTTTTGATTGTGAAGCAATCACCCGTAAATGTTGTGATTGATGTATAAACCACCTAAGGATCTCTGAAAGCCTGAACTTATTGACGAACCTAAAATCTCGTCGACCCTAAACCCATCGAAAACAGCTGACAAAGCATTAAGTATTTGTGTTGGTCTCTAGATAACCAAACCATCGTATTCCATCCAGCCTACAGAAAAGCATATATAAACAATTCTTGATATCCTGCACACCAAACTACTGAAGGCACACTATAAGTTGTGTCTGATGTGTACCCCAACCCAGAACCTCTAGATTTGTGAATTCATTGAAGAACTTAAAATCTCGCCGACCCTAAACCCACCGAAAACAACTGACAAAGCATTAAGTATTTGTGTTGGTCTCTAGATAACCAAACCATCGTATTCCATTCAGCCTACACAAAAACATATATAGACAATAATTCTTGATATCCTGCACGCAATACATATCCATATGCATGCCAACAAAACGCTGAATGTAATATATACATAACGAAACAAATACATTTTGGCATTCGGGTTGTCGACCTTAACACCCGTGAAAAAACATAAATCAAGCTGGCAAAACCATGGTATCTAGGCTGCTTGATGACATAATAGACACTCGTTGTAATGTAAAAACACGCAACAACATGCTGAAATCTGAAAAAAAAACAAATTTCTGGTAAAGCGCCGACGAACCATATTCGGGCCAGACGAAAATTTTTTGGTGTGATTGTAGATATCAATGAGCTTATTTTATGTTGGTTCGATGCGAAGCCTGTTCTCGAGATACGAGATGCGAAACACTGGAACAGTCAGGTATTGTCAAGTTTCACAAAGGGCAATTAAAAACTTGTTTTTATGCTATTTTGGTCCTGAAGACCGTGTCGGATGAACTAAAGAGCACATCATCATCACTTTTGCTATCGAACAATAAATTTACCGACATCCATCTACCTGAATATAAGTTATGAATGAGAGCTAAGAAAAAAAAGAAATTTTCACGATTTTTCTCCCTAGAGCCGCCAGTGGAAAATCGGCTAGCTCTGTTAAAGCAAAAATCATATACAAATGACACGTCAAATGCCCATGGCGTCAGGTATGGCTAACCACCTGAAGCCATATTTACACGCTTCCCTAAAGGCTTAGCACTACTATACACACTCTTTCGTAAAATTTTGGAAGTATTGGCAAAATTTGTTGAAAATTTTAGCAAAAACAGGAAATATTTGGCAAAAAAATTGAGGAAAATTTTAGCAAAACTGAGGAAGTTGTGAGCTCCTAAAATTAATCCCTCTGACTTACCACCGAAACCATTTACTCACACTTATCCGACGGAGCTTGTACACCTATGACAAATGTAGATAATACGCCTTGTGTATCGGATTCGGTTCTTTTCCTTTAGCCCCCAGGCCGAAATTGCTCAATTCTGAAGATACAGCGATTGTTTTGGTACCAATCTACCCAGTTCGACGAGCTGGTTTAGAAAATATGCGTTTTTGGCCACATTTACGACAATTTCAATTTTTTTTCGGTTTTTGGGTTCCCAATGGTATCCATTAACCAGGGAATAACCGGAACCGGAACCAGCAACCGGAACCGTTCATTTAAACCGGATCCGGAACCTGGTCTTCGAAATTTATATATAGTAAAACAGATGATGGAAGAAATGAAGGTATAGTGGATTTAAAATGCATTAAAAATAACTTTTACATTAAACTTAATGTATTGCGATGGTATTATTGCCTTTCTGAAACTTTAAAAAGACTGAGGAAGCTAATAATGTTTATTTATCGATCAAATATGTCGGTTTTTGGACTTTCAGAGCAAAAAATATCTTCCACTATACACCATTGCGTATACTGCGTCAAATCTAATGTGCGTACAAAGCTTGGAGCGTAGAATACACACTTTCGCTCTGTCTCCAGTCGCCTCCCTTTACTACACATACGTTTGTTGCATGTTCTTCTGTAGGAAACTTAAATTATTGGTTTATATGATTGTACGAGAAAATAATATATAGAAGGTAATTTTCTGATCAGTGGTCAGAGACACTGTTTAGGCTAGCGTTGGACAAACAGTGCCCGTCAGTTAGATCATAATGATGATAACTTTCTAATCAGAATGCTATAAATGAGACACACTGTGATGCTGCTCGCACAGTTTCAATAAATACAGTTCATTGCCAAGAAAGCAGTTTCCAGCTGCGTTGCAGATAACGTTAGTTTACTTCAATTTAGACTGATTTACCAAGTTTACAAGCGCACTGGCGGGTGCTTGACCCAAATTATGTTAGCCAAGCATACATTAAGTACTTCTGCGTAAGCCACACTCTGTTACCGAGTTGGACCGGTAAACTACTGCAGCTTATTATGAAAAATTCCTGCTCAAATTATGTGCCATACTTACGTTTCACACGGCAAATTGGTTAGTTAATCTTTTATTTTGCTTGGTTGTATTGGAGCTTGATCATTGTATAATATATATTATATATATATGTTTAGATTACAGGATGAAGCAAAAAACGTGGAAAATTTCAAACAAAATTTTTAAACCCGAATTCCGGTTCCGGTATGGTTTTTGCCCTTTGCCGGAACCGCAACCGGAACACGATTTTCGCCGGAACCGGAATTCCGGTTACTCCCTGCCATTGACACCCAAAAAATTTCGAAAAATTTTTCTCTTTATAAATGTGTAATTTTCTATGTAGTTGTAACCGCACTGACGAGCTTAATATAATCAATCAGTTCACGTGTTAACGACTTAGGCTTAGAATTTATGGAAATAACCCTTTATCCGTGAACCGACTCAGTTTGTTTTACCACTGTTCGACTGAGAACCTCATCATTGGGAGCCCAAAAAATCTTAAAAAAATTTTTATCATAAAATTACAAATATCAGAAAAGGAAATTCTGGTACCAAAATCATCGCTTTATCTTCAAAATTGACTAATTGTGTCGTGGGGGCGTGGTTAAGGAAAAGACCCGCGGATTCTATACCGGCCGTGGTGAAAACTGATACTAAATTAACGAAATTAAAAAAATAAAAATACAGCGAGCTGGATACAATAATTATAAAAGATACCAGTAACCATGTAATGAAGTATTAATTTCTTTTAATTGGATCTTAAAGTGCTAAATGATTTTCACTTGGTATTTATGTATTTGTTTTCAAGTGTCTAGGCTCAACGAGAATATATGATGTCTTACTGGACACCAAAATTCAGTAACACTACTGACATTAATGGAAAACATATTAATAAATGCTTAAAAATGCGTATGTAAATTAACCTTTCTCACTAAACCAGATTTCAATCATGACACAGTTACTCAGTAAATGGGCCACAACATAATAAAATAGAGTTATAACAGTGCGTGCCCTAATATTTAGATCGTTATAACGTTCTGCATGTCTAATATCGGCCTCATTGCACTGACTGATCGATGACGATTACAAACCCTTGTTGTAGCGAAAAATAGACTAGTATAGTTTAGAATTTATGTAAACAGCTTTCAGAAGGTTCGAAACTTACTTATAGTTTCAATATAGAATTTGCATTTTGGATATAATATTAGATATCAAGATTATATGGATACCTTCAAGTTTTGCACATATACCACATATCCTAATAACACAAACCATATCAAGAACTGGTTTGGAGAAAGCCTACAAAGTAACCCAATAAGCAAGCTATATTCGTATCGATGCACTAAGCCTCGCTTGGCCTAAGCGTAAGTCGTTAACCCACGAATCGATTCAGCTGACTGGGCTCGTCAAACAGGTCCGAATTATATATAAAATCATACGTCTGTCGATAAGTTCTTTCAATGGGGACCATTGGTAACCCAAAAAATTGTCATAACTATGACCGAAATGGATATAACGGGAACGGCCTCATCGAGCTGAATTGAATGGTACCAAAATGTCCGTTGTGGCTTTAAAAATGGCCATGTTCGAGCTGTGTGGTACAATCGAAAAGACCCCATCACTTGAATCCAGCAGAAGAAGAGATTGTCTCTACATGAGTACCCCATATCTTTGGACAGCACAAATTACAAGTGGATACGTAGCGCAAACAACTTTGAGCTCTAAATATTTGGAACAAAATACGTACAATAAAGTGCCATGGTGTTAGTCAAACGAATTTCGGGTGAAAGAACTATTTCGTAGTTTATCAAACTAGTAGTACCTGTCTCCATGTCAACTGCATGCTCACACATAATTTAAAACCGGATTACAGTAGGCCGTAGATACAACACTGTCGTGCGGTGATCCACAAACTTACCACGCACGTGTAGAAGCTTTGGATGAAGGAACTATTTCGTAGTTTATCAAACTAGTAGTACCTGTCACCATGTTCAGTACATGCTCACACATAATTTAAAACTTGATTACACTTTAGATTAATTGTAAGCGGTTCGGCTAAAAACAGTAAACCTTTAGGTACAACACTGTTGCGTTTGTGATCGAGAAACTTACCAAGCACGCGTAGACCACAAATTCCAATACAGAAACAAGCAAAAGCACAGTAGCCCCAAAGCATGAAGTTACCCATGTCATGAGGTGGGTGCATTCTACGGTTAACTAGATGTGTATCAAGAGTCATAATAAATGTTCGAAAAATTAGTTCACTTCTAACAATTCCCAAAGCTAATCTGTTATACATGATAATAACTATATACATATTTTTCAGCAGATACCAACGATTATTATCATGGGTTTTAACCAAGATAATCCCAAAACTTATTTGTGAAAGAATTAGTTTTTTATTTCCATAGGTTATATACTCAAAAAGAGACGTGTCCAAACGCCCTATTTATGTCGTAAGCATAGGTATATATCTATATGTATACCTAGGAATTGTGTATAAACTGACAAATGGTACATTAAGAGATGTGGAAAATAAGAAATCAAGATTTTAATGGAATAAAATTATCACATTGAGTTGGTTAAAATTTGGAAAGAGTAATATTTTATAGCACTGTAACCTGAATTTATATATCAACTCCTATAATTTACGCCACGATCAGTAGATGCGGTCACACATTTTTATATGACGCGTATAAAGTCCTGGTATAAGAATTCGCAATATCTTCGCTTGTTCCAGACCAGGTGTGAAACAGCAGCATATTGCAGAGTCAGAGTTGCAATGCAGATTATATTTTGATGTCATCGCGTGTTATTTGGTAGTTACTGGTCCAATTTGATTCAAATTTTACAGTGCATTCAGCCGTATGTATGCTTGCGGCCCCGATATCACTCCATAATGCGTCAAAAGCTTAATTTTAAGGAAAAATCTAAGTAAATATCTCCATTAGCACAAATCATAACTTATTAATTTGACTCAAAACGTCCTTAGCGCATATGTCTTTTCGCAATGTATATATATAGTGAAACATGACGTTAACCTCTTTCCCATTTTATATACAACGAACAAGACGGCTCAAATACTTTTTTAGATTAAAACCTCTTAAAATTTCATATACTGTATTTTGGACTCCGACATTTGCATACAAACACAAACCTTTTGAAATAAAATAATGAATGTAGCAGTATTAAACCAAAACAAGTAAGATTATCTTTAAACATCTATGCCATGTCTATTTTATATGGTGTGCAAGGTCCATGGACTGCAATGAAGGAATAAGGTAGGTGGCCCCGATGGAGGAATAGACCAGGGGTACCTAAAAATTTCCATCATTCGTCCGAAATTTAACATCTTAATTGTTTTAAATTTTCTTTAAATCTGAGTAATAATTGCTGCTAAAACTTTTACCTTCGGCCTTTAATGGTTGAAGATTAGATATTGCTTATGGGGTTCGACCCCAAGGTGTTGTAAGCAATGGCTACCCTCTTTGGGAACCAATGTTATGCAGTGTTAGTGCTTTTTTCTAGGTAATTAGGAGTTCAGATAAAGCTTATATTAAACATGCTAGGAATGCGTTAAAAGGAGAACGTCACGAAATGTGTTAAGCAGGAGCCTGCCAAAAATTGTCATTGGTTCGACATACGTCCATACAAGGGAATAACCGGAGCCTTAACCTAGCTTTATAATTTATATATAGCAGGAAACAAAGAAGGTAAAATTAAAGCTGTGTATAAACCATTGTTAAAAATAATCTTTACAGTTAACTTAATGTAATGGCATGATGTTATTGATTCCCTGTGGCCCGGAAGCCGCTGAAGAAGCTAATAATATTTGTGTTAAGGCTTGTGTGGTCCGCTTCTCGACTAAAATACGTTCCACTATGAATCCCTACGTAAGATGCGTCACACTGAAACTACATTCCAACAATACATTAAGTGTACACTCGGTAATCCAGATCCGTTTCCCATATATGCCTTTATGTAGTAAACCTAAAGTTATTGGTTCCTCCGGTTCTGAAAGGGAAGTTACTCAAGGTTCCAGTTTTTAAGCAAACGTACTATAAGTGAAGCAAGCTCAGTAGCTAATTGTTGGAGTAGAAGTTATTAAGGTAGTTTGATAATTGACGCACAATGTTTATTGACAAAACATAACGGAAAGTATATATAAACGCAGCTAGTAGTATATCTCAAAATCTTAGCATGAAAGAACTCTAACAATCACCGACTGCTTATTTTCGAATCAAAGTTCACCACCAAAATCTATTCATTGACAAAATGAAATATAACCAAGCTATGACGACATATACTTCGGACATTTAACAATAAATACCGTTCCTAGCAATGAACATAGTTCCTGACTGGGTTTCAATGGTGATGGTAAATCTCAGAGCATACAGGCTAACAAAATTTACTACAGGTGCTGTTTGTGAATTTATTTTCTCTTCTAGTTATGATGGAGTATATAACATTTATAAAGCTAAAATGGGATTACTATACACAGCTAAATTAAAAGAGTACCGGCACGCTGGCAGTAATGTGAAATACACAACATTGCAAATGTTATGGTGCCATGTTCAACTCTGATATTTCTGGCTAGTTTGATATTCAACATTGATATTCCTTCATTACCACTAAGCCGAATTTGACGCTTTGTGAAACTTTACTTTATTTAGACAATATTAACTGTTCGCAAAGAGTACAAAAACTTCTAAGTTAGTTAAAATGCATAGGCTAAATGACTTCGCACCTGTTTCACGGTGCATCTCTATCCGATTTCCGTATTTACCGGGCATGTGTATCCTAACTATATAAATCTAAAATAATATTATCTCAACTTTACTTAGCGTAACACATGCCAAAATGCACATATAAAGACAGAAATACAATTTACAAAATAGAAACATCCATGCCACACCCCACACCTTTCTGCATTCGATTAATCAACGCCATATATGTTTACAAACCAAAGTTATACACATGTTAAACAGATAGGTTTACCCTAGGTGACCGGTTTGAAAATTTTGTATAGTACGACACTCGGGTATACTCACATGCTTTAATGTATAAGACCATAATGATTTTTGACTTATTCTCCCAAAGACGTCTGGGGTCCCCCAAAGATTTTTTGCAACGGTACTAAAACTGTCAGGAGGCCAAAAGCCAATGATATAAGGATAATAACAAGAATAACAATTATTGGAAGCTAATATTTTTAAGTCATCTCATTGGCTGTTTGCGTTTTGACAGCTGCTACCTCAAAAGTAATCTAGGTGGGGACAGCGGATACATTGCCCCAAGAGAACCTGGAAAACATTGATTTTTCCGAACACATCGTTGATGGAAACCCCAAAACGACTAAGTCGTCGTATATAGTGCAGTATGGTAGTATGTCTGGGTACAATACTCTTCAGTAAATTTTTTATTTTAGCTCTTGTCCTGGACAATATCTATAAATTGCCGTTGGACAAGAGTAACCACTAAATAATACCAACATTAATTCGGCAAAAGTAGCAATGACGGACACATCCACGTATTCTTCCAAGTTGGAGGTCTAGAAAGCATGAATAGGTAGTGATAGAAGCTACTCCAGGTATGATATACCGTAAAACATGCCAAATCAGAAACCAATAGTTGTAAGTTTTTCTTATCAGGATAATTAATCATCTTGTTTCCTGGTTACTGCATTAATGCCCATTTTTAGCTCATTAACGAACAAGTACATGTCCGTAATCTTCTTGCCATGTCCTGCGATTAACCATCGGCACACATATATAATTAGAAGTATTCATTTTTACATATGTTTTCTTTTCTATGAGCAAAAGTTAATCGACTAGTAATTTTAGACCAAAATAAGTTGAATTTTTGTTTCCTCGTATAACGTAGCAGCCACCTAAGTAATTTGATAAATAATTTCACAATACATGTGACCAGAGTTATTCCAAGCTCTTTAACTCAATAAGAAAGTAAAATTAACCAATTTTATGTCAGGTATTGTCAGGTACGTTGGTATTGTGGTTGTTGCTATAGTTGGTATTGCGAGGCAATGGCAATCAAATACCACCAGTTAAAACATCTAAGATCTTGGAAGTAACATTTGACAATACCTTTGCTGCTCATGCCTTCAGAATTCGTGAAAAATCTGTATCAAGAAACAAAATCCAGAAATGCCTAGCTGGTAGCTCTTGGGGCCACACCAAAGTGCTATAAACCACATACTGGGCTATAAACCGAATCACGCTGCTCCAATATGATCTTCTCAGCTCAGTAATTGCAGATGGAAAGAGCTCCAAAAACTCAAAATGGTGCTCTTCGTTCAATTACTGGATGCCATTTGATATCAGATCAAGATCATTTACACCAATAAAACAAAATACTCCCGGTGAGAGCACAGTTACAAAGCAGATGTAGGAAATCAAGAAAGCAAGCCTTTATTGCCTGCGCCAAGAGCTACTAGTAACTCTATTGAGATTGCAGATGTGGATATCACATAATACCGCACAAGTTAGAACAAAACTAACACCAGCAATAAGTTTCCAAAACCCCCAAGTGCAAACTATCAGCCTCTCAGGACGTAACAGTAAAATTAGGAATTTTGGGTCGAGGAACCACGTGGGTGCCATACCACAAACCCCATGAACAAGAGCTTTAATCGAAAAACAAAAAAGAGGCGTCGGTATTGATTATTTTACTATGAAACAAAACCAAGAAGAGAAACAAATTCGAAAGTTAAGATAAAAATAACCTTGCTTCTGTCAAGCTTACTAAAATGAGGTAAAAAGACCTTTATTTTTGTCTCTGACCCCGAACCCTGGGGTGCCATCCCCGTAGCCATGGAACCATGGGTCACAGAGCAAAACCAACACCGGCAATGAGTATCCCATGCCCGAAGACACCCAGGTCGAACTTTTCAGCAGCCCAAGACGTCAGAACAAATTTTCGAATTTTAGGTCATTACCCATGGGGCACCATACCTCAAACCCCATAACTCTAGAACCGGATCCTTAATGGAAAAACAAAAAAGAGGCACGGTATTTATCATTTTACTATGAAATAAATCAACCACAGAAAAAATTCGACAGTTAAGATAAAAATAACCTTGCTTCCGTGAAGAGTACTAAACTGGGGTAAAACCACTCATTTTGACCTCTGACTCCGAACCATGGGGCGTCATGTATATAGCTAATTTAGAGAGACGTCCACTGCTATATTGAGCACCAACTTACAAAATGGGCCTTAGAATATCAGCCATATTGCTTGAATAATTGTGGAGATCTACATGTTTATCTTTAGCGTCTCACGCTGACTCGCAAGTACGCAGAGGATGAAGTGGCTTTAAAAATGCTGACAATAACATTCACATAGCTAGAGCGGCACCGGTGACATTTTTTGTATATTTTGGGTTTCGTGGTCCTATTTAAAAACGAATTTTTTACCAACCCTGCGGTATATATAAATGACTGGAATTACAGCATCATGTGAAGCTATATATTTATAGAAAGTTCCTCAAAAAATGAGCCCAATAACAGCAATATAGCTCGACCAGTCCGAATATATTACCGTTTTCGTATATTTTGATCCCCGTGGTCCCAATGAAAATCCCATTTTGAACTAACCCTACAGCGTAAACAATCACAAAAGCAGTACATCATTTGATACTATATCGAGGATGAATTGCAGTACAAATGAGACCAACAACACCCATTTATCGCAAGTGTTTACGGAGATGAAGATATTGTGGTTTTCGGCTATTTCGAGTCACATCGGTCCATTCAATCCTCATCTTGACCCAACATTGCAGCGTAACTAATGACAATAGCACTTAGCGCAGTACCATATGCAGCTATCAGTGAGTAATTGGAACCAAAATTAGCCGGAAGCTGGTCTTATTATAATGCATATATATACCGAGTCCCAACTTCTTCCATCGAAAACGATCCAAACTTGTGCGCTTTATTTGATGAAATCGGTTCTGCAAATCACTATTGGTTGGTCTGCCTTTGTGGTGACCTTAATTTGCCTCTGATTGATTCAGTTAACTGGTCGTGGCTCACCGAATCATAACTTTATGGACATCATTCTGGGAGCGGGTTTGACCCAATATATTGACTTATGTACCCGTGGCCAGAATACATTCGACCTTGTCTTTTCTAATGACTATAATTCTATTTCTAACATTGAAACTTTAGTACCTCTAAAAGCCTCAGATGACCTGTGCATCTCATTTCTGATGGTCATAACAATTCCCCGTGCCTATCACACTATCAAATCGCGAAAGTATCAACTAGGTTAGGCAAAGGGAGCCTTGCTCTCAGATTTGTCTGTACTTATCGTCTATAAACTAGGACGATGTCTTTCTCTATAACTGTCATTCTGTAACATGGCCTAAAATGGGGACCGGGTGTGCAAAATCAGAACACTGTAGAACTCTCTTCCATTTTTCCATGAAAACTTACCTCCTAGATTCCGCACCACCAGCCGTACCGCGTGTGCAGTATCCTTTGCAATGGGTATGTACGTACAATATATAATGTATATATACAGCTGGCCACACCTAGTAAGCTGTATTATAGTAATAGTAACAGTATATCTTAATAATAATATGTTTTATTTACGCTCGCTCGCTTCCTTGCTTGATTGTTCGCGCAGAAAAGTTATTGGCAAATGGAAAATGGCAGATGGCAAATAAATTTTAGCAAAATTTGAGTATTTACATCTGAATTTTTGCTGTAACAGTTTACTCGAGCACACTACAGTCGAATAAAGTTTTAATTTTAAGGGACACATATAATAGAAAATTCACCTTTCTTTGCTGGATAAAAGTAGCATTTTGTACTAGTTGGTTATTGATGATCAGAGTAAAGAATGATATAGGTTGCACACAATATGGTTCCATCGTAATTTAATTTACTTACGCCAAAGCGCAGGACACGACTACGGTGTTATTCGACAGTCATTCAAACAGTGGTGCTTTTTAATCTAATTCAACGATACAGGTTCTAACACATTAGTTCACCCTACTCGCAGGTTTATTTGCACATACTCAGCTATTGCTTCAACACAATTATTAATTTCTAAAGCCTAAATGTCATCGCCCCTGCCCGGGGGAATAATGACATGTCTTTAATACGACCCCCTGAACCCCACATCTTTAATATATGAAAAAGGGTATCTCTGACAGCTGGTAGACCGTTCCATCCCTTTGGTGGCTCCTTCCCTCTCATCTTCGATTTTATAATCATATTCTGGGTATCTTTCGAACTCGCTCCTTACTTCCACCCTTACCGATTGGCCACCAGTGGGGATGTCGGCTGACGTTTAAATAGAAGGCCTATTATCTTACATGGAATCTGCTCCCACTATACAATAAGAAGTCCTTGTCTGCTGATTATCACTGTAGACAGTCAATAAAGATGTACGAGCGGAAGTTGACAGCGATCGTAAGTCCTTTTCATCTATACCATGAGAAGAAGTAAATTTAAACCTACTGTTGGTCCTATGAAACGTCCCGATTCCACTTTGTGCAAGTCGCCGGCTTAAGACTGTCGTCTTTTCAGCACCTAATGTTCCGCTCTTTGTTGCCCGCGATGCTCCGTGCTCTTTGTTGCCCGCGATGTACCTTGCAGAATCAATAATACTCCAGAAAACGGTGTCTTCCTCGTTGCCGATGTTAAATCAGTTCTGAGTCGGATAAAACTACATGCAGAGCCAGGACTGGATGAGGATAGCAACCTTTTTCTGTTTCACACAAAATATGTCACATGTGAGCACCTGACCGAGCTATTCAACTTGTCCAGCGCGTCTGGATCTTTCCCAGCTACAAAGAAATTGGCGAAAATTGTCCCCATCCTTAAGAAAGACGAACGTGCTAAAATGCGACAATTATCGTCCGATTATTTTGACTTCTGCCGAAAGTAAGGTAATGAAAACATTGGTTAGTGATATAGTCATTGAGTTTTTCTGTTTAAATGATGTCCTCTATAACTCGCAGCACGGATTTGTTTCTTGTCGCTCGACAGCAACGCAACTGCTTTAGTACTTGAATTTTGCTACGAAATGTCTCCACCAAAACTGCTGGCTCGACGTAGTTTACATTTTCTAGAACCTTATGATAAGGTGGATCACGCGTCGCTTGAGGCTAAACTGAGACTTGGGAATGTACAGCATAGCTGGCAACTTGTCGTTGCACATAATTCAGTGACTATTTGTTGAACAGACTTCAGTGTGTCACAGTGAATGGTTTCATCTCGGGTTGGAGTGACGTCACTAGTGGTGTACCGTAGGGTTCCGTCTTTGGCCATCTACTGTTCTTGACATTGATGAGTTTACTTAAGGCATGCGCAGTACACAAGTTTGCAGGCGATATCAAACCGCCAGACGCATTATTCGGGAACGGCACGATACTGGTTTTGATGGCATGCAATCTTACTGGTTTTCATGACATGCAATCTCACCTAGATGGTCTGTCTAAATTTTGAATGTCGAGTTGGATTCCAAATAATGACAAATGCCGTGTGATGCATTGTGGATATGGTAATCCCATGTCGGCGCACTCTGCGATAAATAGCATTCTGGAAATAAGTCTACGAGACTTAAGTGTTGTGATCTGTAACAGCCTTAAATGCTTGGAACACTGTGCAAATGTCTGCCGTGGCTCATACAGGGCTCTACATTCGCTGAAAATTTTGCCTGGTGGTATGGACCGGGGGCGCCCGATTTTGCAAGGGGAAATTTGGCCAAGAGAGAAACGATTAAAAATCGTGTGAGAAACACTGTCAAACCGTTTTTAATGGAGAGAAAAACGATTTTGACGCAAATTTTGACAAAATTTAGGAAGTTTTTGGTTTCACAATGGAATTTTAGTACAAATTTTGATCAAACTTTATGCACTTTGGCCGTTTGGAAACAGAAAAAATTCCAAAGAGTGAACTGGGAGGAGCCCAAAATTTGGCCAGGGGGCATGAATCGAGGGGCACCTGTTCTGAACCGGGGAACCTGAAAATGTCAGGGACCATTCGCCCCGATTAAAAAGCCTGGCCGTAAGCGTTTTAATCTGCCGAACAATAGCGTTGAACAAATCAGTTTTGGCTTCAGTTGTATCGATCATTGATTCACCACATGGGGTGCACGTTGCCAGTTTGGTGTCCATACCGTCAGCGTGACAATGATGTAATTGAGCAGGTGCAGAAACGTGCGACTAAGCTGTTGCCATCAAATCCATATTGTCTCAAATTTATTCATCGTCTTCGGTATCTTGGCCTACAGGCTTTATCAACACGACGTGGTTGTAGTGATACTCAATTCCTTTATACAAAATCGCCAATGATAAAGTCGATATGAACATCTCCGAATACTTCAGCCCTGGATTCCCTTATCTTCGCATTCATAGATATCCGCAATAACGTTTTTTACACATAGGAGTTGAGCGAGGTTGCGGCGTAACCTCCCCCTGCGAGAGAGCTCTTTGGGTACCATCGTTATCATCTTTCAAGCAGAGGCTCCATGCAATTCCTTGATGCTTTTACCTCCCTGATGCTGGCGATATACTTGTTTTCAATACCACTCATCTGGTACCAACGAGGCGCTGAAGTTCCTCCACTGAAGATGTCGCCTCTGGTCAATGATCTCTTATTTTGCCAAATGATAATACCTGAAATATGACGGTGCCTTCTTGGGAGACGAAGATTCAGCTAAGTACATATTGCTAAGATAAAATAAAATCGAAATTGTATATACGTATTAATTCCTGTTTGTTGGCTATAAACAATGGGTAAATAGGGTTATTTAACCAGTTAAGCCGGCTGGCTTAAAAATGTATTGATTACGTCGATACCTCCTGAGCTGCTGAATCGGGGCTACAAATTGCTGAATCTCATGAGCAAAACTGTTAAATCCTAGCATTGCTTCAATCATTTGTACCTTGAGGCTACATTAGGTGTATATATATATATTTGGTATAGCTGGATACGATGAATGCAATTGCACTTGCGTGCAATCCAGTCCACCCAATTCCACCAAGTACTAGGACCCCGACATCGTATTTTTAGCATAATTTCCTTGAAAGCTGTGACATTAGGATTTTCATTAATTTTCCATTAATCATGTAGGAACTTGTCCTTTTCACTCTCTATACGTATTAGCAAAACAGAGCTAGGTAGAAGCATTCGAAATCTAATGTCACAGCTTTCAAGGAAATTATGCTAAAAATCAGATGTGGGGTCCTAGTACTTGTGGAATTGGCTACTATTCACGCAAGTGCAATTGCATTCATCGTATCCAGCTATACCAAATATATATATATACACCTAATGTAGCCTAAGGTACAAATGATTGAATGTCAGGTTTTAACAGTTTTGCTCATGAAATTCAGCATTTTGTAGCCCCATTCAAGCAGCTCAGGAGGTATCGACATAATCAATACATTTTTAAGCCAGCCGGCTTAACTGGTTAAATAACCCTATTTACCATTGTTTATAGCCAACAAACAGAATTAACACGTATATACTTCATTTTATTTTATCTTAGTAATATGTATGTATTCCCTCGTCTCCGAGAAAAAGGCACCGGTCATATTTCAGGTATTATCATTGGCAAATAAGAAGATCATTGACCAAGGCAACAGTGGAGGAGAAACTCAGAGCATTGCAACCAGACCAGTGGTATTGAAAAACAAGTATATCGCCTATTAGGCAGGTAAACATAAGGAGCCTTTGAAAGGAGTGGATTAACGATGACCGACACTCACAGGACTACGCAGCATGTCTCGAAAAACGTTATTGCGGAAATCTACAAATCAAATTCGGGGCTGAAAATTCAAAATCTATATAGAAAATTTATCATTGGCGATTTTTAAAGATACAACCACGTCCGTGTTGATAAATATATCCACCAACCATACCAGAGGACAATTGAATAAATTTAAAAACAATTCCGATTTGATGAAGGCTTAACTCCACGTGGCTTGCACCTGCTGGGTAAGATCATTGTCACGCTGACACTGGGCAATACATGTGTGAGCCAAAAATTTTCAAGCTGAAAACCAAAACTGATTTGTTGGACGTATTGGTTCGGCAATTAAAAAAATAACTCTATAGATTTTGCACTCCAATTGGGGGGGTGAATACTGGGTTCGGGTTCCTGGTTCAAAAACAGCTGCCCCTCAATTCTCGCCCCCTGGCCAAATTTTTGGGCTCCTCCCATTCCAGCAGATTTTTGGAAAATTTTTTTGTTTCCAAACAGCAAAAGAGATAAAAAACATAAAAATTTGTACTAATAAAAAAAAAAGAAACCAAAAAACTTCCTAAATTTTTGTAAAAAAAAAAAAAAATTTTTTCCGGTAAAAAAACGATTTTGACACACGATTTTTAATCGTTTTTCTGCGCCAAATTTCCCCCTTGCAATATGGGCGCCCCCCCCCTGCCGTGCCACCAGGCAAAAAATTTCCACCGGATGTAGAGCCCTGTATGAGCCACGGCAAACATTTGCCGCGCCCAGCATTTAAGGCTGTTGCCGGTCCGCAACACTCATCTGGAGCGCTGCCAGAATGCTATTATCAGCAGAGTGCGCCGAACTTATGGATTACTGCCGGACCGGTGGCGCGGCGGTTGTAGGTTGGACTGCTAAAATTAGACAGACCATCTCGAGTTGCATGTCATGAAGAGCCGGGACGAGTTGCATGCCATCCTGCCGTTGCGGAATAATGCGTCTAGGCGGTTTCGCGTCTCGCCTGCAAACTTGTGTCTGCGCACCGTGTTAAGTTGAGACATCGATGTAGAGAACAGTGATGGGAGAAGGGCGGAAGGTACGGTTAGGTGAGACCCAAACCGGACCGAAAGTTTCGCTGTGACTAGAAGTCTGTTCAACAAATTACTGCAACGAGCAAGTATCCCCCTACATTCCCGTACAAGTTTAGCCTCAAGCACGTGACTGCGTGGTGAAGGTTCTCAAAAATGTGAGAGTCGAGCCAGTTTAATCCAAATTTTTGGTGCCAGCAAAATTCAAGCCTGAGAAGCAGTTGCGTTGCTGTCAACGAACCATCTACAGCCAAGGACATCTTAAACAGAAAAAACCAAAATGACGTCTGGCCCGATGTTCTTTTCATTCCTTACTTTTCCGGCAAAATTCAAAATAATCGGACGATAATTGTCGCATTTTTGACAGTTTCATTCTTCTTAAGGATGGGGACCGAGATTTTCGCCAATTTCTTTGTAGCTGGGAAGTCCAAGCGCGCACTGGACAGATCACTCGGTGCCATGTGACATATTTTGTGAAACAGAAAAAAGGTTATATCCATCCTCACTCGCTACAGTGTAGTGCAAAAATTCGGGATAATTTAACATCGGGAGCACCGGTTTCTGGAGTATTGAATTCCGAGCGCGGCGACAGCGAACAGGCAACGAAGCGGGACGCACTAGGTGCTGAAAGAACGGACAGGTCTTAACCGGCCGAGACGACAGGACGTTTGCCAGGACCAAACATTAATTTACTTATTCCTCATGGTATAAAATGGAAAGGAGAACTTATGATCTCACTGGGTGGTACTGTGTCTACATAATAATCATGGCGGACAAGGGAGATTTATTGTATAGTGGGGACAGAGATACGTGGTGGGGTTTTGTGTTGAGAAACACAACAACGACATCCCCATCGTGGTGGGATGGTAAGGACGAGAGTCAAAAGATACCGGAATATATTGATTATGATGGAAGAGAGTGAGAGGGAAGGAGCCACCAAATATGGAACCAGCTGTCAGAAGATACCCTTTTATATTAAAAGATGTGGGGTTGAATTAGAGACATGTGCGCAGGGCAGGGCGATGACATTTAGGTTTAAAATTGATGATTGTGTATTTGAACAATAGTGAGTATGTGCAAATAAATATGTGTTAGAACCTGTATAAGTAAAATTAGATTAAAAAAGCACCATACCTTTTTGAATAAGAAGTGTCAAACCATAGTAGGTATCCCTCACTTTGGCGTAAGAGTAAATTAAGGATTACAATGGACATATTGTGTGCAACCTCCTATAGATTACTTTACTCTGATCATCAAGAATAACCAACTAGTCTACAAAAATATTACTTATCCGGCAAAGGAGAAAGGTGGATTTTTTCTATTATATGTGTCCCCTGAATTAAAAAGTTTATTCAAATATCTCGAGTAAATTGTTACAGCAAAAATTCAGATGTAATATTCAGCA
>JASANE010020755.1:0-15221 GCA_030248225.1 Trileptium ribeirensis | reverse complement strand
GAGACACACAGGCGACCTGAGCGACAGAAAGGTCGCTCAAGTTCACACCAGAAACACGCAGAACAACAACAACAACAATAACAACTACACAGCAACCACAACAACAACGACAAACACAACACAACTACGACGACAACAGCAACGACAACCGACCAAAGAAGTCGGTTAGAGAGAGAGAAAAAAGGAAAAGAAAACGAAAAGGAAACGAAAAAGGAGGGACACGGGAAGGGAGGCGGGACAGGGGGTTCCTGAGGGATTTTCGAGGGGCTGGGGCGAAATTCGGTCCCAGGACGAAGAACGGGGCCGAATGATACTAAACACGAGGGGGGTAGACGCAGTGGCGGGTCGGGACCCAATTTTGGGTTCTGACATATATTAGTGTACAGGGTTTCAGCGGGTTCTCCCGCGCTAACGGTTGGGCGGAGCGACGTCGTTGAACTCGTCTTGGAGAGGCGATTCAAACGAGGTGTGATTTCCCTGCCTTAAAGGCAGCGGTTAAAGGGGCACTAAAATCACGGCAGATAGAGAGAGTGTCGATAGTGGTGGGGGCGCTTTCGCCGGCCGTCCCGGGTTAACGGGGCAACTGACGGAGACCCGCCGGGCATCTATGGAGATGGAGATTTCGCGACGTGGTGAACACAATGAGGGGCGATTTGCCTACTTTCCTGCCGGGGATAAATTTTCGGTTGGTTTGTACCCACTTTCAGTCGGTATGCCAAATTGGGGTCACTTTGACAGGTTATAACGGGCTAACGAGAAGTCGGACAAAGACCCGCCTGATATCGTTGTACTCGCCAGGAGCAGGCGAGTGGAATGAGGGCATGAGCCTATTTATGGTCAAGGCTCAAATACAAGGTTGGTACAAACTGACGGGATTTTGTGTTGAATTTTCGTGGTGCGTTATAAAACAGAGAAGTAATCTATATAGCAGCGGGATGACTGGTCAGGTCGAGACCCGCCTGGCCTCGTCAGATGCCTAAACGGGTAGACTACTTAGAGACATGCATACTTTCACTCAATGATCCGATGGTTACCAGAAAAACCAGTTGTTAGTATGGTGGTCAGGCAATTTTGGGCGTCAGAGGATGCTATAAAAAGGAAAGTTTTAATACGGTGGGGCGGAAAAATAGACGTACCGCGACACGGAAGTCGGGCAGTACACACACATCTATAACATACATAACTATATATCCATATATTGCCCATATCAGGTCCACTCGGAACCATGGTCACCAGCCAAACCTAACGTAGTATTGGCTGTTAATTAAATGTTCGCCTGTTTGCCCCAAGATATCTTGTAAAATCCTCCAGCAATTTGCGGTGTCTTGGGCTCGTTCGAGAGCCCTGATAATTCTCTACCAAAAAGTACTAGGGGCATTTCCGGGAAATATCAACCGTTGGGCGGTTACGGGCCGATAAACAGGCCCGAGGTCCGTCATTTCCGAATAATCGGAAACTACCGTAACCCATTTGTTTCAGCTTACTTTTGCGACCATTAAGCGATGCTTCGCTTGAACCAGGTAAAGTTGATAATCCTGATTTCGATTACTTTCCGACCCCTTAAATTGTCAAAGGCCTCCTATTCCCGGACGGTCGAAATTTTGAAGCTCCGATGGGGAAGCAACGGTGGTTGGTCGAGTTCCGTTCGGGTTCCCTATTATTCTAGCGCCAGTTAGTGGCTCTCCTACATTCCTGGTCCATCTAAGTCTAGTCGAATAGCCGAAGCCGGTTTCCTCGGGGCTCACTTGCGTCCGTCCAACATACGATCACAGGATAAACCATACAATGACAAAGGTAATACAAATAGCAAGAGCATAACGATAACAACGGTTATAGAACTGGCAAAATCATCAAAATGGCAAAGATTAATGTACTCAATATCAACGAGCAACGCAATCATGGAAACCCATGGCACCTGGCTACGCAGGGCAACTCCGTTCTCGTGAACGTGGTCTGGTTCAATTGGCGGCGCGTGTAAGCAATTTTACCGTCGAAATTTTGCAAGAGACACGTAACGGGCCGGAACGGGCCTGTTACAATTGTTGTTGTGGTTGTTGTTGTTTTGTGTGTTTCCGATGCGAACTTGAGCGACCTTTCTGTCGCTCATGTCGTCCATGTGTCTCATGTGTAGTGTGTGTGTTTATGTGCTATGAGTATTCGTGTGTATTTACATATATATATATATATATATATATATGTAGGACTTGAGTATATATGTTTATATATAAGGACAAGACAAAAAACAGGACGGACGAGGACAAGACATACAAAATTTCACTAAATTTATAAGTTTTACGGACGGACTGGACGCTAACGACTAAGAAGGACTGGGGTATGTTTAGGGACCTCCCGTGGGTTTCGGAGGTCCCCGACTCGGGCTCTCTTGATGGTTATGGGTACAGGGGAATGTGCTGCGCCCACAACCGCAAAATGAGCTCATTCTCGCCATCGGTTCCCCCTTTGGGACGTCTAAAGACGCCCTGTCATGATATCTGAGAAAAACGTCAGAATGGAATGTTTGGCTTTATCTCGCAAGCCGACATATAAACGTGCAATGTTTGCACGTTTACCCATGGATTCGATAGCAAGATTTAGCCCCCTGATGGACTATTGGGAGGCTTACGTAGGTGATGGATGGGACTGCTAGCTCGTCGAACAATAGAAATTTAGCCTTAAATCGACGAGTTAGCCAACAAAGTTTGATGAATGAGGACATGAAGACAAAACTGACACGAAACGAGGACAAATTCTCAGCCTACTACAAGCATAACCATAGGTAGGAGTTGACTTTCAAATTTGAAATTTGACGGGTGATCCAACTCTTTTCGTGGGACAGTTGGGAATAACAGACAATTAAGTTAGGTAATGGGTTTAGCGATTTCACTAATGGGTTTTTGAGTAAGGAATTTTAAGCTGATTGACAGGAATTTGAAAATAACATTGGATGGGGTTCAAGATTTCATTAGAATTTGGGTTAAATTCGCAGATGTTCGACCTCCGATATTCGGAGGGTTCAAGTTTGATGTCGGCGATTTCGATTGAAGCCGACTCTCTTTAACGGGGTTCCAGGGTTTACGATACCTGTCAAAATTAAAATTTGGCGTATTTTCCGATTGGGCGCCCGGGTTTGAACCTGAATAAGTGGGCGTCAAGAAATCATTGGCGATTGGATGGCGACAAAATCGCCATCCTAAAATACAGGCGAAAATTTTGAGGCGACGAATACCGCGTCGACTCTTGGAATCAGTTCGACTTCGGCAGCGCGGAGTTCGGTCCACTCTACTGACCGGCTCCGACGCATGAATTTTGTAGTTGATTTCGCAACGACTTTTACTTTCCCGTGCTTTCTTTCTTTCATTTTGGTTCGCGTGCGGAATGGAATTCGATTGTTGGAGGGCCCGTGTGGACATCTTCCGTCTCGCGGAAGGGGACTAGCAATTGCTGTCCCGGACCGAATGTTGTAAGTCAGGAAGAGAACCAGGTGCACGGGAGTTTATTATCCCCAGACATGAATGTAACGGACCATGAAAACATCTCTTTCGCTGTAGCACGACTCCACTCTCTATAGGTTGACCTGACGCTCGTCGTTGGACACCTCGCGTCCCACACCGATTCGCTACGTTTTTGCATGTTCTTTGACAAAACCTCCTCTAGTCGAGTTCCGTTTTGGGCATTTTGGGCGATTGCACGGAGGGTACTAGGTTGTGAGCACTAAACTCGAAGTCCTTCTGATTCCCCGTGGTCTTAAGACAAATCGAAACAGACGCCTCTAGTCCATGCTTTACATGATTCGTCGCTCTCGAGTTAGGGTTGCAGAATTTTCCTGAGTTGACCACGGTAAAATTTTCCAATGAATGGAAGCCGCGACAGTAGGGAAATGTTTCAATGTTTCAGGTTACGGTTTACAAACTTACAGTTAATGGACCGTTCGATGCTCATACCGCTGCTTGAGCTGGGACTGAATTCGTAGTTAGGGACGGAGGATTAGCCTCTGTCGGGCTTTAGGAAGCCCCAAAATTTTGTTTACCAGTTTGAGCTAAGAAAATTTGGGAATACCATAGACTCAACAATTTCTAAATCTCTTAGTTTGAGCATAAGGCGTTTGCTTTCTAATAGGATTGTCGCGTACGAAGTTAGCCAAATTGTTTTGATCTCGGGTAATGCCAAAATATTGTTTGATTCTCACATAAGAGTCATCAGTGCTTGGTGTGCAGTTCTGTTCCCGACCGCCCGAGTCCTCGTCAGCCCCTGATACCGCTTGCTAGTAATTCATCAAAGGTATAGCTCTGCAATATCCCCCTTTTTTAGGAATCACTTCGATCATACTATTAAAGTTACCAGAGTTCGTCATAACCTGCATACGTGGTTTAAGCTTGGCAGTAGCATTGAGGAAACTAATTTTGACTAAAATGAGCCGACGGCATACCCAGACGCCACTCCCAGCTGCGGCTGACTCCGTAAAGGCACAATACGGTGCCTCACGTTCAAAATAAAATCACCCTACCCTCATGTCAATAAAGAAAAATCGCGTCCCCTCGCAAATCGTTTTGACCTCAGGTCGAGCAAGTGCAAAACCCTGTGTTATTTTTGGAGCGAGTTGATCGCTGAGTTTAGCTGTTTCTTTTATCTGGTTGCCCGTTAGGCTATGTACTATGTAAGACCCCGCCTCAGTTTTTCACAGTTTTTACATTCGCCTTTTTATCATTGCCAGTGCTGAGATTCGATCCTGCACGGGGAAATTAAGCCCGCTGCAGAGTTTTCAGTATTAACCAATCGACTATCGGGTTCTGATAGATCGAGTTAAAATTTTAATAATAACTCGACTGCACAATTTCGATAGTGCAGTCGAGACACTGTACAACTGCAACGTGTACAGTGCAGTAAGGCCGTAGGATGAGTTATAGAGAGAGGACAGAAAAGAGAGGAACAACAAAGGAAACAAAGAAAACGGAAGGAACCAACCAAAGCAAACCCCAAAAGAAAAATACCAAACCCACCTTAGAGCGCAAACCAGCTCCAGTTGTGGACGGGCGCGATAACCTGTCCAAATGGTTAGAAAAGGCAACACTGGTCGCTTATAAAATTGCCAAAGACAGTAGTTGCTCGTGCCCCCACCTATTTAGGCTGGTGAAACAGTGACCAGGGGCGACCCTACGAAGTGATCGAAACGGCGCCCCCGGCAAGTATTACTTAGTTTAATCATTAGTCCGCCCCCTAAACTCAACCCACACCGTTGCGTGCTAACCATGCGCGAATTTTAGATACCAGGCACAATCGAGCTCCCGCTTGGATTGCTGGAGACACCGAGACAAAAGTGATTATCAATTAGTGTAAGATCTGTTCTAACGGCGAAACGTTGTAAGAGACTCGATAGAGATGTTAGGCTATATTTATAGGATCACGAACGCACTTCGGACGGAGTTTTTATGCCTCTGACTGTCATATGAGTACCCCGCCTGTAGTACAGTGATCGTTGGTATCTGCCTGCTTGCGCTATGGGTAATTACTTGTTCATAACCATGTAATGACTTGTACCATAGTTGGCTCGTATCGTATAACCCTGTCTTAACCTGCATTGTAGATCCATGTTTTTCTCGTACCCCGATTCATGCCCCTTCTCTATTGAAGCTAGTCGATAAAACGAACCCCCTTCCTTCCCCGCACGGTCTTCTAAGTGCGTATAACGCCGCGCGTTATTGAGAGCGAATTTCGAAGCACGCCAGAACGCATGACCCGAGCTATAGCTGACTTAGTTAACGTTCCACATTGGACGACTCGGGTATAGATTTTGGTCCGGTATTTCCGGGAACGCGTTTGCTCGCACCGCCCCACTCCCCGAGTAGACATAGACAGGGCAATGAATGGGTACGACGGTTTCAAAGTGTTTTGTTCATATAACGTTCCGACGGCCCGCATTTGACTTGTATCATATATATCCATAAATAAAGTTTTGAAAATCATTCCATGTGTCCAGCGTTGTTTATATCCTAGCGTCATAAGTGCGTCCGAATGGGCGGGCCAGCCCCGCGTGCCACGGCTTGACGAGGGGAATATTCCAAACCCTGACACGTGCGGTTCGCCACGAGCACTTGTACACTTAAAGAATTGAATTATAAAGAGAGTGATCCACTAACTTGTTTATCAAACTCGCTTGCGAAATTGACACATTCATTCCGAGCATAAAATTTACTAGCAAAACTTTATCACTAAATATTGATACCATCAGGTTATTAAGATGTGAACTAGGTAGTCCGACGTTAAACTCTCAGGGAATGTCGGAACCATGTGGAGGCCACATAGCCTACACCCGGTTGAAGTGTTCGACGGTAATCTAAGTGAGTTGAATTCAAAATTTACCTTGAAAACTCAAACTAACACGCGTTTCCACTTTAAAGTTAGGACAGATAAAACAACTTCCGTTTAGATTAGTATAGGGAATATCGGTTTGACATTATGACATTTAAGCTGGTTCTGGTGTCAACCTCCCTGTCGGACCTCAGCAATCATACCAAGATACTAGACACGTGCGCAACCAATCGGGCGGGGTCCGAACACACCCCGTGAAGCGCGCCTGCGGCCCGCTAAGCTCCATAGCTTCTTGGGTCTGACCAAGAAAAGTGGCCAAATTGCAAATTTAATGGCCCGCCCTTGAGGTTATGATAGCCGGGGTCGTATGGGCATGGTGCTAGGAAGTTGCGCCATGCAGCTGCGTCCCGTTATTACATATGTATTGTCCCAAAATGCAAAGAAATTATTTAAAAAGTTAAGTTTGATGCTGTTATTGATGGATGAACAGACTTGGCTTTTATACAACTAAAGTGTTTCTCCGTGTGGTTGCTGTGCGGGTAAAACTGGACAAACATTTTTATGTTTTATACGAGCCCAGACCTGTGCGCAGGTATTGGCGGGCCGGACCGGGAAAAAGTTGATATAAAAAGGTAGAGGGTAACCCGTGGGTCGTGGGTACGGGCGATTGCACGTATTCTGCACAACTCCACATATTAAGCTGTTGTTTCACAAACTTGCATTGAGTTATCTTTGAAAGTATAACCCCCCCCGACCTTAAATTAAGTTTTGGGATATATATTTGTAGACAAGTATGCATAAATATGAAGCGGACATCTACATGCCAATGTTCAATAGTTGTCTAGCTTATTTTTGACGGTTTTCGATGTTCGATGACTTTCACATACGACGGCTTTTTATATCCTAACAATGGTATATATATTCTGCAGGACATCTTACTTAGCACAAACTAAGTGTCACTGACACTATGTCTTTGACGCTCTATTTTTTTTTAATTCTTTAAAAAAGCAGGAAAAGTGCTGTACGAATTATATAATTACTGTCGTCTAGCGTGCATCCTAACCTTAATAGAAGACCTTCGACGTTATTGATTGGAATTTCAATGTGTTCATTACACCATACAAAATAGCCAACGCTATTCTAAACACCACATAAAATTATTTAAAAGTAGTGCTTGTATGCAGTAGTACATAAATATCTCCGCAACCGTCCCAGGTATAAGGGCGTGTTATTGGTCTCATCCTGATGAGTAATTTTTCTTCCAAGTATTGTCCTCTAACATTGTTAAGCTTGAAATCTGCAATAAGCGTAATTATTCAAGAAAGGTGATTGATATTCAGTTTCTTGCACATGATGCACAATATAGTGTACACGTCTCAAAAGTTACATATTCAATACTCAATATTCATCACCTTGGTGGTAAGACAAAGTACTACCATAAATTGTTTTAAAAAGAATGTTAGTATTTGTACCGTAGTAGGTCTTTAAACTGAGAAAATTAGCATATGCGGCTATCAAACATTAAAATGAACGAGAAGTGGGACTTTCACAATGCGTAGTAGAAAGAATTGGTAAATCACGACATAGCGTAGGTGCAAATTCATATAATTTATACAAATGTGACGTGTGTGTATATGTTTAATATATATACTACTAGGGAAAAATTCCCTTTACGGCATAGAAAAGGAAACCCCAGGCAAAAACGTTACTGAAGAAATATAACATTAGGTAATGTGTGCTTAACTGGCTATGTGAAGCAGGTTTACCGATAAAAACTGCCCTTAAACTAATAATGAAATACCACGGTAATGCATTACGGTAATGATTTTGCTTTGAAAAATGTATTTATTTGCTTAATAGATTGGAGACTTGTCGTTGCCGTTGTGGTAGAAAAATGCTCTACTGTTTTCCAATTAGTACGACGTTGTACGGTGTGCTGGGCAGGGTATACTGTACCGTACAAGGACATTGCGGTGGAAAGATTCACTTTTAGGCATGAAAAATTTTTATTCCAGATAGAAAATTGTCTGAAATTTGTGCATAGATTACTCCTGATCATGCTGCCATATCCTTTACTTTATGAAAACCAGCAATTGATGTATATGGTGATGTTTCCAGTAAACTGCAACTGATAGTGTAAAAGTGATCTTTCGCACTCTTAAAACTTGTATACTAATAATCACGTGATTCTAAACAAAATGTCCTTGAGACAAAAGAGATAAAACACCCGAAATCCTGAAAAATGATGTCAAATATTTACGCAAGCTTTGATGCTGCTCAACAAATCGCTAAAAAATGGAAGTTGATGATAGTTATGGTCATATATTCGTAAAACATCCTTCCGGTTACAACAACATAATTTTCAGGCATAAAAAGCATGTTTTACATAGCTACTAGGTAGGCTTGTAAAAAGTGTTTAAACAAAAATTTTGAAAATTGGTATATTTACATATTTATTTTGCCTGAATTTATGCCCTATGCTTTTAAATACTACCAATATTACCTTTTTTGGACCTAGACCTAAATATTTTCGATGTAACATAATATGCTAAACTGAATGTGATATTTTTCAATAGCCCGTCCCGGCTATCAAACCCTGATATTTAGCCAATCCCGGCCCGTACAAACATACTACCATACCATAGCTTAGCTATTTATTTATGAAAGGCCGGATGTGGCTGTGCTTTTTTGTCACGAGTCGGTATTGGCTCTGTGACAAAATCCGGCCCTAGGTGCACACATCTTAAGGTAAATGATGCATAAAACAATGCGGATGCACAAGATGGAAGATGTGACTTAATTTTCCAACATGTCATCAATAAATATTGCGTGCATACGAGTGCGTAGTAGAGCCAAAACAATGGAGCAATTTTTGTCGCTTATGTACGCGTTGTTATTCGCTCGCTTGCGGTATTCCCTCTGCCGGTGCGACAAAGTTTTGTTTAACATTGCACGAAATGCACAATGATTAACGTAACGAGGAGAATTTGTACATGTGTGTTATGCCATGATTTGCAATTATACAGGAAATTATGGACTTTGTAGAGACAGCGTTGTCGTACTTGAAACATAAATATATTATTAAATAAAAAACTTGTTGAAAAATGTGTAGTAAAAGCATGCACAGTGAAAGTTTCGCTTATTAACACTACCGGATGAATAATAAACTGTATTAATATATACGCTACAAGATGGCAAATGGTTATTAATTTTCTAACATTTTATCACTAAATGTTGCACAGAAACGTATCCCAGTAGGTTGGGCACCGATTGAATCTATCGTTTGCCGCACGTCGGCCGGTGGCCGGCAAGCCTGTAAAACGACCGGTCGATACCCGAAAAATGACTGGCCACAGATTTTCCCGGCTGATATCAATCAGTACGGTCAGCTAACTCCAAGATTAATTTTGCAAAATTTTTCTGTGATGTTTAAAAAATCTAGATTATTCTGAGGATTATGAAAAAAATTGCATTCATTCACTACACAGTGACGTGTAAAACCGCAATGCTCTTTACGCTGCAATTCTTATTACAGGATAACAGCAACTACTTAATAATCTCTGCCAAGAAGCTTCGTCAAAAACAGCTTCATTTTAGAGCGAAGCCTACAGCGATCATACCTAACTGGCGCCATGTAATGCTTGTGAAATCATATATATACGTTACCTTATTTGCGTTTTCGTTGCATAAATATGGTAAGATCCGAGACTTTTTAGTTGGTAGGCGGACTCCAGCGTTCGTGTTCATACGCATCCCGATATATTTCTCTACTATCGGCGATACTTAGATATGCTTCGTAGTTCCGACGGGCCTCTAACTACGGGGAGGCTCTCGGGGTCAAGTCTGTGCTCGAGTTCGGGGCTGGGAGGCCAAATGTGATATACTATTAATATAATGCACAACTAAACTTAAAATGACCCCGCTGTTCGCCCTATTTTGTTTTTTTTGAAAAAATTGAGTTTTCAAACAATTTCGTATCGGTCGAAAAAAGCCCATTTCTGTTCGCATACATCACATTTGTTCGTGAACAAAATTTTCCAGGATTTGAATTCACAATGGTTTTGTTTGCGAACATTGATTCATAAATAATATGACCGTTTCGTTTGTGAGGTCACATTTAAATTAAATTTATTGGCGAACAGAGACGAATCCCAATTCAAAGATATCGAATGTTGTTTAACTGTCATCTAATTTAAAATCGCTAAGACTTTGTTAGCAGTGCAACAAATCGTATTTTCTATTTGTTCCGTGACAAAGGATCTGGATTCCGCATCAGGTTTTGCAAAATAGGATGGGTAGTGGGGTCACATTAAGTTTAGTCGCGCATAATGTATTATATATGTAAATTATGTAAATATTTACATCTTCGTTTTATGTATATATATGTCTGCGTCAGTATTACCGTAATCAACGACTGAGATGGTAAACAATGCCAAAATTATTCGCTGAAGATATGAATTGGTTGGCAGGAGATATGAATTATCTGGGTCAAAATCAAAAATTTAAGGGGGCAAAGTTTCGAACAGGGGAGGTGGTCAATACGAGTCAGCTGCCGATTATGAGAGGCAGCCCTCTTCCCCTTAAGCGGAACCCCATTAAATGCTTGCAAATGCAAACTTCCAAGTATGATAACACCCAAGTATGACTACAGTCAACCCTGTTTTATCTGATCCTATATACATGCGCGTCACTACATCAATGTACTACAGACTTTTTCCAAATGCGTGAACTTATGATCGCACGATAATCCAACACTTAATCAATCCTTTATGTACAATTCGAACCGCATGGAGTACTTGAGTCGAATGATAGTGAAATCACGTAATTGTTTCACGGTTAACAACATAGGCTTAGATTAAGGCTTAGGCTAGCGCTTAATAATGTTGGGCATGGGCCGAATTTTTGTTGGCCGGTTGTTGCGACCGATTCCTAACACTAATACGCGAGTTAACTCAATGTAGGAATGCTTGACGATTCTGTACGTTACCAGTAATCCCGTAATGAGGAACCTGCTCTGAAGAGGTGTGCGCGGAGATAGTAGAAAAGTACACTATAACTGACCCTATACTAACTTATAATCTATCATTCATTTTGTAGGAACAAAATATGCGGAATTAATTATAGCAGAATCTCATTTATTCAGACTGCATTCAAATTTTTTAAATAGATTCTAGCATTTTGATTTTTACTACTATAATATTAGATTTAATTCCGCAAATTTGTGTGCCAAATTTATTTATATTGAATCAAACCAATAGCATAACAGAAATGATTGTCCTTGCTCTCAGAACAAATTATACTACCTATTAAATTTAGTTTTGGTCGGTTTAATTCTAGGATTTGTTTGCTTCTTGATTTATCTAGAAACAAATTTCGGTTGAATAAATTCCAGTTTAGTTGAATCAGGAGTGCTGGAAATTGCTTGAGCAGATTAGTTTCCACCAGAATAAATTCGAAATAGAATTTACTGAAGACATAATTTCATCCTAGCTCATATATATACAATCTCGCTGTACATATCTTTACGGTAATCTTTGCTGTATCTTCGCAGCGTGATGTTCCCTGCGTCCGCCAGAAGGTTAGAATACATATTCGAGCAATTTTTATCATATTTTCTCTCCGATTATTGCAGTATGGTTTTCCTGTGGATATAGAAAATATACGGTTACGCGTATATCGTCGAATTTTTCATGGATTTATCACAAGAAAATCCGCCATTTTAACGACAAAACTTTTACACATAAATACTGGTATTACCGCATCATAGATACTCTTGAGCCTTTATGTGACTTAAATCCTACCGCGTTAAATGAACTCAGTCGATCTTTGGCACAAAAAAATGACCATATAACATAAACTATCCTATACCAGCACAATCTGTGTTCCACGCTATACTTGATCGATTATATTAGCATTCGTATTTTTATAAGTCATTTGTATACATAAAAGCCAACAATGGTGCTTAATGCATTTCCATTATACAGTGTACCGATATTGATTGTAGCATTTTCCGTATAAAGGTGAGAGAATATCAATAATTACAAATCAAAAATATTACCTCTGAGTTTACTCTATGTATTGCGGCGTGACGTTATAATATCGGTGCTGTTTGAAACGTGTGTATACTTAGCAGACCCATGCCAACTTTAGGGGCCGAAGAATAATGCATGCCATGCCGTTCCCGATATACTAAGCCTAAGCCTTAGTCTTAGCCTAAGCTAGGGTCCCTATATCAGCCATGTTCTAAGGCTAAGCCTAAGTCAGGGGTTGCCGCACCCCGAACCCCCGCTCTAAGCTGTTCTTTTTTCTAAACAGTATTAGATATATACATTATCGCATGATAATGCAATTGCTGATTTACAATAAACGCTGAGGACATAATTTCTAAAAAAAATTTAAATGTTAGGTAGCAGGCTGTTTAGGCGGAAAACCAACGGTGTGATATACACAATAATAAAATTTCGCATTTGTAAGGTGTGGCCCACATCGTCTATGTATAAATTTTTAGAGGGCTATGTGCCTCTATGTCGCTAGACTAACAGCCGAGCCAACCGTGACATTTTATAACGGCTTCGTGCATTAGTTTCTATTTGCTTGTTGAAAGTATTAATATCTTCAATATTACGTTGCGTATTTAGTCTCTTACTGGTTCGTTTAACAGCCCATTTTGGCCTAACCATGCGGCATGCGAAACATAATAGAAACAAGAGATACGCATCAACATTAATGGTGGCCTGCTCTGCAACTAAGGCAGGCCTGCTCTGAAAACTCTGGCTGGCGCCCGGCAGTGACAATAAGATTTAGAACACAACGTTATTTGTAATATTTGCTAGAGACGATCGGTTGTATATAGTATTGTTATCCAATTTATTGACGACTTGTCGACTATAACCTAATATACGGACGATCGAACACTTGTAACTAGGTACGGTCGTCGCATGACTTATAGCACAAATTTTTGCGTCGGCGTACGCATCATTCAGTGGACGTAGCATCATATCTTGGCCTGCAATCACGAGATTTCAACGTGAGCGTCTTTAATAATCGGCCACAGTACAACTGAATGTACAATGTATATTATATTATACGAGATTGTGATAATATATGTTTTGGTACCGATATTTAGTAATTACCTAGATTACAGCGTAAATATTGCAAACACTAGCTTTTTGATCTAATTGTTAATTTTTCTAACATGATCTAAATTTTTATTTTTATTTGTAACATTTTAAAGTGTATCTTATTATAGTACATATCACAATCTATATGTGATTCGTAGGTGACAACTACCATTGCCTACAATTAACATAGTATGCAACAATGTTCATCTTTGAGTACAGGAATTATCAGGTTGAAATAGCACTTTTGTAGAATTATTTTGTGTTATATTGCCTAGCGTAGAACACAACAGTTATAATTCATTTTTGTTCTCTACAACTGTTACTAATACACTAGTAAAACACGTTGACTCTGCTGGGGCAGAAGAGTGATGTTATACTGTTGCCTTAGTAGCCTCAAACATGAAGAGGTATTATATCATGCACAGACAAATTCCGAAAACGATGTTACATCCTGGCGGCTTGACAAAAACTCGAAACTTTTTTGTCATTAATAGTGTCTACTATCTGCACATTGGCTGGAGCTACTAACCGTCGTGAGCAATCATTAATTGAAATTTCATAGTTTTTCAACATTAGAGTCAAATTCTAATGAAAGCTGGTGATTTGTTCAAGTTTGTAGCAAAGCTAGTCCTAATAAGTTTCAACAAGAACCCGTATTATATATAATGTAGCACTCAGGACCTAGGACTCAGCTCACCACAAAAGCTTAGTATGAACCTCCAAGAAATATCAAGGACACAGGACTCCCTGAGAAAAATCAGTCACGGCTAAGTTAACTAATTCAATCTTAAACACAGAAAGCTAGGACGCACCCTCACTAAAAAAACTCTCTTATTATGCCCCAAGGTTATTACTATGGTCAAGAATAAACAACAGTTGAAACGGTGAGAGCGACCGTGAGGTCTAATAGTACTATAGGGCAACCACAGTTAAAAATCTCACGAATCAAGGAAGGGGATAAGCGTCCTCCCAACAAAACTCTGCCCTATAATGTAGGAAGGGAATAATTCGTCCTTCCTCACACAATAACTTTTAATGCTAGTGCTAAACACTTGAAGAGCTACTTACCAGCTGCGGTTTCTTCGGAGATTAACTCCCCGACTGAACCATGCAACTGGCTTATATACACAGAAATCCTAGACTACATCAATAATTCTAGGAAAATGCTTAATTGCCTCAAGACCAAACCGAAATGCCACTATACTCAACGGTTCGGGTTTTGTTAACCTATCACATATTTTAAAATAAAACCCCACACATTCAAGCAGAAATCTTCGAATTCTCAGAAGTCAGCCACCTATAATGTTTTAAAATAAAATTTAAAAGATCATTAATTCTAAAAAAAATAAATTATTTTATATATAAAAAAATAAAAATCAATAAATCACCACACAAACACACTCAAATAGAATTTAACTTATGCGACGCCTATACGTCTACCAATCCTTTGAGTATATAGTACGTGTGTCAAAAACTACCATCAAGTACAGATAAAAATATTTCGCAACACCTTCAAAATGCCTGGTCGTTTGAGTATAAATATCTTCTCAATTGCAATTCCGACGGGCAACCCATATCTCTGCACCTACGTCTAGATAGAGTTACGTTTGAAGAGTTGTCGATTTAACGTTAGAGTAGTCTTTATTCAATACCAAACTTTAAGCAAAATTATTAAGCCTTATAGACGCAAAAATAAAGTGAATGTTCTTAAACCGATGTAACACCTTTCGGTTTTAAATTTATACTTCAGAGAATGCCTACGGCGCTAAAGTTCGTTGATACATCTGACAAACT